>JAFVLL020032117.1:0-85187 GCA_021397915.2 Tor tambroides | reverse complement strand
CCGATTCAATGATCTATGCTAAGCTAAGCTAAAAGTGCTACCGCCAGACCCGGAGATCGGCTGAATGGATTCGAAAATGGTAAAACTCAACTGTTGAACTCTAGGGGAGTTGTAAATTGAGCCTATTTCCAAAAAACAAGTGGAGTGCTCCTTTAAAACGAAAAGACTTTCACAACAAACTCATGCAGAAACATGCCTCTTGTCGCTAGGAGACACTTGACAAATGTAAACAATGTGTTCTAAAATCAGCTCCAAATTTTAAACAGGTTTGATACTCTCCAAATGTGCCCACCATATAAATTTTCTATGAAATCTGTCAACTCCAATCTGCAGACTGGCTCTGACTTTTGGCAACTAGCTTTGACTTGTCAATTTTCCAATTGGGGCAAAAATCCGGGTAAAATTTGTGTGGTGTATTCCACAACAACATTGTGATGACAATTTTTGGGTGAACTGTTCCTTTAAGAAGCATTCATATTGTGGAAATGTCAGGCTGACGAAATGTTTTGACATTTTTTATACTTGGTTCTGTTCTCTCTGTCAGGGTGGATCATGTGACCCTGTTGAAGGGTGTGATAGTTCTGGAGGAGTTCTGCAAGGAACTGGCTGCTATAGCATTTGTCAAATTACCCATAGAAGAGCAGTGAACTCATGATGCTGAAACCAAAGACAATACAACGGATCAGCATCCAACAACATCTGCTGGAGGACTCCATCACTAGGAGAAAGTGGATTTGCACAGAACTGAGTTAAGTGGCAATATTTATAGATATACAAGTCACTTTTGATTAATGTTGTCAGGGAGGAGTCAACCTGTCTGATGGCAGTTTTGCCCAGGATAAAATATTTTAAAAACTCAGACTGGTGCTACAGGATTTCACAATGACTGTGTGATGTACGAAGTCGCTTATTCTCCACTGCGGCACATCTTGCTGTATGATTACATTTCACTTTGTGGAAGCAATAGAAAAATATTTCTCTCTTGCACAATATTTAAGTTTTTTACTATATATTCTATATTTTATAGACATTTTAAGGCCCAATCAGTCAGTTCCTTCTGTAAATGTTTTTGGTGCATTCAGATATGCTATTAAAAAACCTGATCTCAGATCAGGATTCTTACACTATCAATTTTAGGCAATTGCACATCCCCTCTTCAACTTGTCTTTCTGAAATACAAACTGGAGTTGGTTAAGTATATCATAATGGTGTAATGAAAGTATATCATTATTTATCTTTAATCTACTTTCTTAAAGCCTGTGAATAATCAGTGTTGGTTTATATTTCTGTATGTTATATGGCTGAATCAAAGGGCCAGAGAGGTACACAGATTTGTTTGGTTTGTGTGGTTGTGATTTGCCATTGGCTGGTACTCACAACGGATCTTTATTTTCTATAGAGGTCTGACAACTGTACGCAATACATGCTTGATTCTGTTGTCACAGCAATAAACTCCTAAAATATTCATGCCAATTTCTCTGTGGTCTCAACTCTTTTAAATGCATTTGTGATACAGAAACTAAATATAGCTTCATGAAAAGTTTTGCTGCACAAGGTAGTTTTTTGATGTTGTGAAACAAAAAATAACTTATGATAATATGAATGTTTCCATGTACTGTTTACTAAGACAAAACCATCACTAAGGATCCACATGATACTGATTCTGCAATTCTTTTAAATTTTTTTTATATAATTCATAATGTGACAACTTTTTGAGTGAAACTGGATATTAATTTGGAAAATTTATAACAGGAGACTTGATTGTTTATTGGGAATTAATTGAATTGTGAAGTGTAGTCTCTATATGGCATATGTTTGGGTGGGAGGAGTTAAAAAAGAAAAAAGAAAAACTTGAGATCAGTCAAAAATGAAAGTTACTACATTTTGATTTTTAGGAATATAAAAAAAATTGCTCGTGAATAACATTAAGTGATTATTCACAGTAAGACTAGAAACATGTATAATTAAAATATATAGCCTCCGTATTGATTTATTGGCATATGTCTTGTTTTTTGTCAGTTGTGTATAAGAATAACACACAACAGCTTTTGTGACGCCTTCCATTATATCACAAAATATTATTAACTTTAGAAGGAAATAAGCAATCACATTTTAGTATGCAAATGATTGCAAGAAAGACCAATCGAAATTTCATATGCAAATATGAGTGATTTAATTATTAAATGTAAACATTTCTTCACTTTACACTTGCTAGAACATTAAAAATAGACACCACAGTTCATAAATACCAAAAATAGAGACCATACTTAATGCCCAAATGATGTAAATGATTTGCCTACACCAACAAACAAAAGTGTTCAGCAGGATGGATTCTGATTGGCTGCCAATGTTTTTATCATTAATCAGCTGGAAAAAAAAAAAGTTGTTTTGAAAGTGATTAAAATTATGTAATTCTTCTGTGCCATTGTTATTGTTGTGGTGTGGATGCCTTTATTCTTTTAGATTTAGAATGTAACTAATTTTTAAAACTAAACTGTTACCGTTATAGTTCTCATACTTGGTGTAAGCCAGCATTAATGAGGTTGAGGTAAAACAGAGCAAAAATATACTTCACAGCACCATGAGTGTTAAATGTCTTCAATAAAGAATCCAGGAGAAGCTACTCTGTTCCCATTCATATGCTTTGAACAGGCAGGACAGAGCCTTCCTGAATCTTCTGCAGTATCTCAGTCCTCAGGCTCTGATTGGTCACTTCATGCCATTTGAAACCAGCATTCTCTGGTTTGGGTGGACTGTTGAGACTGATCTCCTCCTCTTGCTCATTATACTCCAGCAGCACGAGAGTGTTTAAACAGACTCCATCGGTTTGGCCAGGAGCTCTCCCGTTGTGCTGCACTCCCAGAATCCCACAGGTGTTCACGCTTAGCTGCTCATAAATGGAGGGCATGCAATTCTTCACCAGCTTTTTTGCAGTGAATGCAAGAGTTGGTGCTTCGACGGAGGCCGCAACAGGAAGTTGGGAGTCGTTGCTCAGCAACAGCCATATGCGTTCTTCATCACCGTTTTCAGGGTTAGCGTCGCTGGAGGTGAATGCGAGAAGAAGCCTTTGGCAGACGACGTCACAGGGAAAGTCGACAGGCTGTAACTCTGAGAACCAGGGACTTTGGCGATATCTCATCCCAGCATCAATGAGGGTGAGAATGTCACGTTTACGGATATTCTTAGGCAGAGATTCGCGGTCGTACCACTGAGCTTGCAGCGAGTCAGCGTTTGCTTCTTCTGGCGTCTTGGGAGAGCCCCCTGGTGGATGGAAGAAGCAATGAGAGAACCACTGAGTAACTGTGTGACAATTATATAATTACATTAACAAGCAAGTTTACATATCTAACCTGTTTTCTCAGCTAGAAAAGCAAAGCGGATCCAGCTTGGCCCTTTTTCTTGAATCTGCAGCAATGTGATTGGCTGACAGTCTATTCCCGCCTCCTCTTTCACCTCTCTCTTTAGGGATTCTTCAATACTTTCACCATCTTCCATACGACCTGCAGGGAGATACCATGAACCGAGACACGCTGCCTTTGCCTCCTGAATCAACAACACCTCGTTCTGTAAAACAAAGACACATGTGCACAACTTAAAGCTACACGATGTAACTAATAAAATACTTAAATAGTTAAAGTGGTTAAAAAAATAAACCTGCATGCATCTTGCGGAGGAACGTTGTTTTGGTACACACACACAATATCAATCAGAGACAAATAAATAACGTCATAATTTTTGTCGTTTTTAATGATTAATGGTCAATTTTTCTAGTTTGTTGTGACACTAAAAATTAAACTTCACATTGCATAGCCGGAGCTACTTTTCTCTGACGTAACGTATGTAATTTTCTGTAAAATCTGTCCTGAATGACAGTTCTACAATATAAATGATTATTATAAGTTTATTAACGTGTATTTGGGTGAAGACATGGCTTAGTTACATGGTGTAGCTTTAAAGACTGAGGCATTTTACATTGAGAAAACATCTACTTTGCATGGATATATAAGAAGATATTATACATGTATTTTGACTTAATTTGTAACTCTTTATGAGCTCCTAGCCACATATATGGAATATTATTCTGGACCTAAACCTTTTGGAATAACCAGGTTTATTGATTACTATAATGCATGTATGTAATATAATTGTAAATAAAGGATTTAAAATTTAGCATTTGGCTAAATTTTGAAATTTACAGCAAGACAGTTAATTAGGAAGGCCAGTTATCTTTACTTAGGCAGTTTTAAAAAAAAATCACTTTGTATTTATCACATTTTTTAAGAAACTTACACTGCCCTCCAAAAGTTTGGAAACGCCCTAGAAAAGTGGGGTTTTGGACAATATTGGCATGAATCCTTTTTAATTTGTGATAATTTTGCATTGATAAGGGACAACACAAACTACGAAAACATATTTTATTACATAAACAGTTTATACATAGAAACCAGTAACCAGGCATCACAGCTGGCAAAGGGGCATGTCTGACTTTGACATGTATATATTGCCATTATTATGTTTTATTGCTGGTCTTCAATGATAATGTCAAGTTACTTTAATGTATTTGCACCAAAAAATTATAAGGATTTATGCTGATATCGTCCAAAACCACACTTTGCCAGGGGTGTTTCCAAACTTTTGGAGGGCAATGTACACATACTTTATTTAATCTAAAGGAAGTTATTCAGCTCTAAACCAGCTAACAGAAATGTTCTAAGAAAGTTTTACTAACATTCTCGTTAAGTTATGAAAACACTGTTTTTCAGTATTTAAATAATTTTTTCTTTGTGATGCGATAACATTCTATTTTATTATTTTGCAAACTTTAAACATCTGAAAACCTGATAATTTTGAACCAACGTACTACTGATGTTACTTTGAGAGAACCTTGCCAGAACGTTAGCCAAACTTCTGGAAACGTTCCCTGTTAGCTAGGAAAACCGAATTGTTATTTGGGAGGATGATTTCATAAGACGTTTTCCATGTAAAGTATGCACTATGTAGCAATTTTGACATTACCTTAGAGTTGAAGATGACCGCACAGACAGCAAAGCATGTGTTTTTGCGTGTGACTGGCTTCTTCTGTTCAGGAGCGAAGTGAAGCTCGGTCACCTCCAGTCCCTCTCCCTTCAAAAGCCTCTCCACCGTCTCCTCCAGGGACAGGGACATGATGAAACCACTCTAAAACAGACTCTCTGAACATATGAAGAAATAATGTCTTAATAATGTGCAGGGCCATAGCTAGAGGATTGGGGGCCCCCTGAAAAAACATTGATGTGGGCCCCCCCCACACACACACATATCATATACTGTACAATATACAAGCATGGAACCAAATTGCATGCTTTTTTGTGGTTTTCATAATATCTCAGTTATACAACTAATAAAATATTAGAATTATTCACAGAACATGGGCCTATATAGTAAAATTCCTGGATTTTGTGGGGCCCCCTGGGCGGTGGGGGCTCCTAGAATTGTCACCACCTTTCACCCCACTAGCAACGGCCCTGATAATGTGTATCGTTGACTACTGTACATTTATTAAATGCATAATATTGGTGAGCGTTTTTCATTGGATAGCGTTTGTACAAACATGTCAAGCTTGTCAGACCTGTTCATATGAAGCTTCTCGCACACATCTTAAAAAAATAATGTTTGAATACAAGTCAAAACCGAGAAAATTTTGTTTAGAGGGTTTGATAACCAGAAATCGATTGTTTCATCCGCCTTTACTAGAATTATTTCATTCAGATAAATAAACAAGTGCGGTGGCATATCAACCGCGAGAAGCAAACAAGTTTATTCAGAATGTAAACAAATGCGTATTTTATTTTTATATCATTTCGCTCTGTAGAAAAACACAACAAAGTTTATAGAAGACTTGCCTGATGTTCGACGCCACAAAATATGAAATATGTCGTCTCAGGTCCTCGCGCACATCGCCCGGCATCACCATAATGAGGAGGAGATGACTTTCCCTTTCGACTTCACCTGATTCCTGTTTCCGGATTTTCCAACACATGAAGGACAATGACTTTCATCAAACGAAAGCCACTATGATTTCTAGCCAAATCTATTTGGATAATCTTGGACAACATAGTTGCATGCTGTGAAAATTCTTTCACTCAGACATTTTCAAATACTATATTTAACAAACTGATTTAACTAGTAGAATTAAAACTCCCATCAACGTTACTCCAATAATATTTATTACAAAATATACAGCAGGATAGGTCATATATAGTATAAAGCAAAGATCTTAATAGTTATTTTTCCCGAAATAGTGGTTTAGACACTTTTAATATATATATACTTTAAATAAAAAATTAAAATGTGTGAAAGTGATTCAGGTAGTTCAAACAGTTTCCAAGCAGCAGGCAAACAAACCTTTCCTCATGCACATTATGAGAAATAATTGATTGATTTTAGAATTGATAATGTAACTTAGAATTGCTTATATAATTGATTTGATAAAATAATAACCAAACCGGCTAACATGGAGGTAGAGCTCTTTTCCCAGAGGTAACTGTACATCCACACTGCTCCTTAAAACTGTAATATCTGTAGTATAATGTGAAAAGTGAAAATATTTGCAGTACTAGTTAATTATGTAATATGCAAATATAAAAATAAACATAGATACTTTGAGGCTGCAATACCCAACAAAGACGGGCTTAAGATTTAAAGGTTTGCTAAACTCATTTCTCATATTAAATATCATAATTTATCATTATCATCAAACATACACCCATGTATCAAGACTTGAAGAGTTCATTTACAAAAACAGATAACTCCTATTTTTTTTTTTTAAATGTTTAAAAATCATGTTTTTTATTCTGCATTCCAATTAATATCAACCAAACTGCAGCTGGGTTATTTTGATTAAATAATAATAACTTAAAAAAAAATACTGCTAACACAATAAAAAACATGATTTATGAAAATTAATAAAAACAGAGTGATCTGTTTTTGCAAACAAACTCTTCACTTTTTCCTAACAGCATCCATTTCTATTAAAGTGCTCATATAAATGACTGAGGTGAAGTGCTATGTGTTTGTTCAAATAGTGCTGACCTAGAGCTATTCCCTGCCTAAGTATGAGAGTCCCTTGTGAAAAAATACACTTCAGCATACTTTTAAAAAGAGTACCTACTACAGAAATAATATACTTTATAATAATATACTTAAGTGTGAACTAAACAATGTTTTGGACACTTTATTGCATGTTATCTACATTTTAATGAAACTCTATTTAAATAAATAACTTCATGATTATATTGTTTATTGCCAAATGTACTACACTCTGTGAAAAAATTGGAACAAAAGCTGTAACTGGGGCGGTGCCCTTTCAAAAGGTGCAAAAATAAGAGGTAAATAAGGTGCTGTCCCTGTGACAGCTTTTGTACCTTTTTTTTTGAGTGTACTTGACAATATACTTTTTAAATGTCATGCATTTAAATGTATTCATAATTACACATTTGTAATAAAGTTGCATTTTAGTACACTTAAAGTATATTAAATTGAAATATAACACTACACTTAAAATTCTAAACACTTTACGCGTTTTAGTATGTTAGTTGACACATCAAAATAAGTGTCTCTTAAAAGTGTCCTTATTTCATTAATATTATATCTGCAAGTAATATAATATTTGAAGTACACTACAAGTGTGCAATCAATAAGTGCATTTCCTTTTCACAAAGGGTTACATATTCAGAACTTGAACTGGCTATTTTTAAGAAATCTGTTATAATTGCAGCTGTATAGTGGATGTATATTAGAATTAATATTTGGTTACATTTGGTTACAAAGATGAGTGAAGCACACAGCTGAGACTGTGTATGGCCACTGAACATGCTTTAGACACGTTGAGCCTTGGTGCTCATGTGCAAGATGCAGGTTCAGTCCTGGTCCTCTACTAGAGCATCAGTATAGACTATGAAGAGGCAGAACGGACTCTTCTTTAATCCTCTGTATTATCTTTGCCCTCAGGCTCTGATTGGTCACCTCATGCCATCTGTAAGCATCACCCTCCAGTGGTGGTGGGCTGGTGATTTCAGCCCCATCCTCTGAATTTTCCAACAACACAAGCGTGTTAAAACAGATCCCGTCTGTTTTCCCTGGAATTCTCCCATTGTGCTGCACTCCCAGAATGCCACATGTGTGAACTTGCATGGATGAAGAAGGCACGCATTCCTTGACCAGTCTGTGTGCAGCTCGTGGGATTGTGTCGAATGCATTAACTGATAGTGCTATAGGAAGACTGGGCTGAGAAGTGGTATCGTTGTTGCTCAGCAGCAGCCACAGGCGGTGCTCATCGCTGGTGTCTGTGTTACCGTTACTGGAGATGAATGTGAGGAAAAGTCTTTGGCAGATAACCTGACAAGGGATGTCAACAGGTTGTAACATAGGAAACCAGGGATTTCGGCGATATTTTATCCCAGCATCGATGAGGGGCAGTATGTCACGTCCCCGAAGAGGAAGTGGGGACTCGCGGTCCCACCACTGAGCTTGAAGGGATTCAGAATCTGCTTCTGCCGTTGTCTTCAGAGAGCCTCCTGGTGGCACAATGACATAAAAGAACTGTTTTCCTTGTTGAAAAATACTTGCTTTATAATTTACTTAACTGGATAACTACTGAACATTTTACTTTTAGGAAAAAAAGATAACAGAAGTTAAAAAAAAACATGTTGGCTTGTTACAAAGTTAAAGTATAGAGATCAAATCAGGGTTGCATGATAAAAAAAAAATGAAAAGATGAAACTAGGAAAAAAAAAAAAAATTCTGCAATATATGTATATTATGATATGAAAAAATATTTTAGCCAAATGACTTAAATAGCTCTATTTGGAAAGAATGAATCATTCTAGAATGATTGAAAATATAAAAAAGAAAAAAAAAAAAAAAAACAATCTGAAAAAAAAAAAAAAACTTTGAAGACTTTTTCAGTGAAAAATCATTTTAGAGCTGAATGATTTGCGAATTTTTTTTTTTTTTTTTAAATTTGGGTTACTCTTTACAAAAACCAACTTAAATCATTACGTAAACAGAGTTTTATAAAAATAAAAAATCTCATTCCTCTCAAGTTTTCATAGGCCATTTCCCCACAATTCAATATGACTATAAAATATTAATAATTATGACTTTATTGGGGAAGTTGTTAAATATATTAAACAAAATAAATATTGCAATAATGCTACTGTGCTGTAAAATAAAACAAGTAATAAAAATAATTTTATTTTACTGTAAAATTATAATACTAATATTACGTCTTATTTTTCTTCATTTTCAAATGGTATACCATTGAGCTTTTGTTTGATGGGTTACCTGCAAATAGCATCTCAGAGGGGCTTAATTCACAGTAAAAGGACCAAGTCTTTCTGAGACACTGAAACACTGTATCAGAGCCACACTTCACTCTGAAACCACTAGCGTGTAATTAAATAACAGTCGGCAAAATTTAACAGTCGCTATGCCAACATTATGCCATATTGCAATACTTTTTTTAAAAAATTGTTTTGCCCTAAAATCAGTCACTGATTCAAACCTGTTTCCTCAGCAAGGAAGATGAAGCGAATCCACTTTGGTCCTTGTTCTTGAACCATCAGCAGTGTGACTGGCTGGCAGTCTATTCCTGCCTCCTCTTTGACCTCCCTCTGCAGCGCCTCTAGAATGCTTTCACGCTCCTCCATACGACCCGCAGGGAGATACCATCTGCCGTAACACTCTCTCTTTGCCTCCTGAACCATTAACACCTCATCCTGTATGACGCAAACCAACACACATGCACAACTTGACAAGAAACATTCAGAAATATTTAACACAGATGAAGTATCTGAATATGTTGCTTAGTGTTTTGCATTTAACATATACAAATAGGGACGAGCGGGGAAAAAGATGTGTCAGCTGGTAGGATTTTTCCATTTTTTGGTATACACTTATGTTCATATTTTCAAATCTATCTTGGAAATCCAAAAAATGACAGATCTTTCAATATCTGGATCATGTCAAAGATGACCAAGAGGGTTTCTGTTGAATAAAATGTCCTGAATGTTTGGAGTTATTTTAATTTAAACTGGCTTTTGTGAAGTGTAAAATAAAACCCTTTTGATTTTATGCCTTACTACCAAATTATTTTCCACCAGTGAAAAGAGAGAACTGTCATGCTCGCAGTGAAATTCTACAGCTCATTACTGGAACTAATTAAGATACATTTAGCTGAGGGCTGTCTGTATTAAACGGACACTGGACAGACTCTAAAAGGCATGGAAAGAATGTCACCATCTTTACCTTTGAGTTGAAGATAACTGCGCCGACGATGTAACACACACTTTTCCTCAGTGTGACAGGCTTCACTTGTTCAGGAACTGAATCAAACTCTCTCACCTCCAGTCCCTCACCCTTCAAAATCTTCTCTAGGTTGTCCTCCAATATTTCTGCCATTGAATCCATGCTGGAGCTGCCTTGATTCCACTATGTATACAACATAATGAATATGATTATTAAATAGTGGCTGTTTCAGATACAGTGGCTGCCTATAGAGACAGCAAGTTTAGGCATCATCACACTTAAGAACCAAAGCCTGCTGCCATTGAAGAACCTTTTAAAGTTCCACAAAACAATGTTCTTTTCTATTTCTTTATTAATCTAAGTAAAGAAACCACAAACAAATACACTGATCTGCAGAACCTCTGCTGTTGGATTATAAACATATTTAGAATTATAAGCTTACAAAACTACATTTATACTAACCTAACACCTCCCGTCGTGAATAAGAAGAAAAATACACAGAAAGCGAAGCATAGATGTGATTCAAAGCGTCAGTTATTGGAACTCTCGCGATAACACGTGAGACTCATTTGAGGGGCCGAGTTAAAATACTTGACTTCATTTCGTTTAGTTTCTTTAATAGTTCACACTCATTTTTACTTTGCTTCCTTGGTGACAATTAATAGATTACCTTGACTTAAGTGTAAATAAACAATAGTTGTTTCAAAAGGGGAAAACGTCGCAGTTAAGTTTGATTAGTACAAGAGTTAAATGCATGTGTAGTTTTTAGACTATCCCTAACTAAAAAGCAACAAAAACAGACTAGTGTTCTACTTTAAAAGGCGATTTTTGTTTTTCATTCCCTTAGTACCTACTTATGCTAGCGGCCGAAAGTAATTAAAAAGCACATGTGAATTAGTGTTCTGGTGGTTTGTATTGTCACAGCAGGCCAAAGTAAAGGGTTAAAAAGGCAAACTGTTTGGCGGCGCATGCTCAGTTTCGCTCGGGGTTCATTGGCGATGCGAGTCCGAGCGAATCGACTAATCCAAAGATTTCCAACAGAGAACTGAAACAGCACCATTTTCTGCCATACAAACACACCCGGATAACTCCATAACAAACTTATTACACAAGGATAAAGTGTAACAAAATGACCAGGTAGCTGAAACTGTGCGGAATATTTTTTTGTTTTTCTCCACGGGAACGTTATGTGGAGAGAGGGCTTATTGCCATTGCTTGGAGGACAACGCCTGGATAAGGAAGAGAGGACAACATTTGACGTTACTTTGAGACGGCAGTTTGTTAAGGATACTTTACAGACATGGTGAATGCAGTTTGTTGTCGTGTCGCTAAAGGCGCATTTATGTGGCTGATGCTCCACGCGCTCATCGACTGCAGTGGAGGTGAGAGAACAGACACCATTGCGACTCGCGGGTCACCTAATGTACACAACACTTCCCAGTGTTGACTCTTTGATATAAGCCATTTTCGTTAACTTAAAATAACACTAGCATGTAGGCACCACTATGGCAATTCGTCTTAACGTGTTCCTTAAAACTAAATTGTAACTAGCTATTGTTACTAGTACGCTTTTAGTAGTAGCAAGTAATCCTAATATTTTTTAGTTTCACTATTAACTATTCATTAGATACTAGGACTTGTTCCAAATACTAGTATCTATTCATTTATTCAATATTATATTTAAGTATTTAATGTCTATTCATTAAAAAATCGCCTTTGTTACTGTTGTTACCTGCTAACAAACTGTTCAGTTTTGCCATTGAATTCTATTATTTGCAGAATCTGTGGTCAGCTTTTCACTTCCAACTGGTTTTGTTTCAAATGATACTGGTTGCTGTTTTACTGTCAACTATTTATTGCCGAAGTATCAGTTTCAGTTTTCCAAATGGACGCTAGGAACTACACTTGTGTGTGTGTGTGTGTTCCAGTTTTTACTAGTAATCTCTCTTTTTTATTTTTTTATTTTACTAGCACACTTTTGTTGTTGTTTCACTGTCAGTTGAAAATTCTGAGTAACTATTATATAGCTGCCTATGATTTTGGTGATGTGATGCAGAAAACATGGACAGAATCCAGTCATAAAAATGGAGTTTGCAGTATAGTGCGGAATATCACTGAATTTGGCAAATTTTGAATGAATAACTCATAGGGTTGCAAAATGGTGGACAATTTCCAGTAAATTTTGGAAACTTTCCGGAAATTTACCAGAAATTTTCCACCCCTTTGCAACCCTAATAACTCAAAAATAGGGCTGTACTCATCATCAGTTGCTTATGGATTAGTGTTTATGACTATTAAAGTCCAAAAAGACTGCTATTAAAATTTTTACTTCATGTACTTCTTCTCCAGAGTTGCTCTGAGGTTTGTTTCACAAGCATTTCATTTGATAAAAAGTTTTCATCATATCATGCACACACACAAACTAAAAGATCTTCACAACAACCTGTCAAAATCTTAACATTTAAGAAATTGTGACAGAAATATGATTTTGATAATAAATTTGTATTGAATGAAAAATAGTACATAATATGTATAATAATACATTTCCTAGGACCTTGTTATTGTAAACAATTGTAGTTAAGCTTTTAATAATTTGTTGTAAAATTAAAACGTAAAAAAATAAAATGGGGGGCGGGGGGGGGGGGCAGAATTTGGGGAAAAAAATAAAACTGATTTCATCGGGCCCTATACATATGACAGGTAAAAAGTCACTGTAACTAGTGAGATAACAAAGCAATGAGCCCCAAGAAGCCGTGGTTTACGGTGAATTTATAACAGCTAAGGGGCGTTGTTAGGCATGACATTAGCTGTTATAAATTCACTGTAAACCATGGCTTCACGGGGCTTATTGCTTTTATAAAATGGTTATTCCATATTCTTAGTAAGGTTTCACAAAGTAAAACAGAGCAAATAAAGTGTAATGAGTATTCTTCCACCAAACAATGTAGTTCCTCAGAAACAGTTGTGGTTGGAACCTGTGGTTGGAACAAAGTGGTTGCCAAGCAGCACACAAAGTAAACAAAGGTGTAGGTTTGTAGTGTAATTTACAACGGCTTCGAATGCGGCTCAACCAATCAGAATCAAGGACTGGAACTATCCGTTTTATAAAAGTTATTAGAAACCATTGAAACTTATTGTCACAGTCATCTCTTACTAATTACTTCGATGTTCTCATAGAATCTCAGATACTGGTAAAACTGGAATAAATACCACTAACTATTGGGGTAGTTATTAACAACTGATTACTGGTGTGTAAGGAATAGTTACTGGCACAACTGGAAAGAGTTAATGCAGTGTTAGCACTGTTAGTCATAGTCACTGTTGTATTATTTGTGATTAAACATTTTACACTAGTAACATAAAAATAAGTGCCATTCAGTTTCAAAGAATACATGTTAAAAAGGCTTGCCATAGACCTTATACTCTTTATTTGTTTACATTTACGTTTGTTTTACATGTAGTGAAATCACTAGCTTTCCAAAAAACATGCACATAATATTAAAACATTGGTGTTTCTCTGTAGTTTCACTTCATGATACATCATTGCCCGTTTGAAGGACAAATCAGTGTTTGTTTGAGCCTTTCAGAGCAGCGCTGTACGCTTGTTTGGCCTATAGAGAGATTTTATTTTGATAGGAAACAATATCATGTCTGGTCTACATATACCTTCATCTCTGCCTCGTCTGGCTGTGTGAAGTTTAAGAAGCTTAAGCAGTTCAATAATAGCGTATTTGGGCTAATTCCGAATTTATGGGCGTCTCCTCGCCCTTGAGTCTTACAGGCTCTTACTTTAAGATCAGTATGAAATGCATGTAAGTCATTTCTGCCACTCTTAAGAGCCAATTTGTGGAATCCAGTAGAAGAACATCTCGCTGATTATTTACATGCATTTAACTCTTCCGTAGTTTGAATTAGGACAAGAACAGTGTCTTGGTTAGGTGAAATCTCTAAACTATCAAACTTTTTAAACTGTCAAAAAACGTGTTTCCTAATGTAAAAATAAGGGTAACACTTTACAATTTGTTAACATTAGTTAATGCTTTAGTTAACATGTGCAATATTTTTTTTACTGAATTTATTAACCTTTGTAAATGTTGGTTAATAATGCCAGTTCACAATGCATTAACTAATGTTCCAGAAACAACTTTTGATTCATGTATTAGTAAATGTAGAAATTTACATTAACTAAGATAAATAATGTAGAAGTATTGCTTATAGTTCATGTTAAAAAAAAATAACAAATGAAAACATATAGTAAAGGGTTACCAAAACAAGTCTTGAGGGACGCTTAACTAGTACAGCAGGAAAATGTAGTGAAATACAAAAAAAAAAAAAAAAAATAGTAACAGTTTATTTTAAGGACCAGTTTTCACTATTAACTAGTTGCTTATTAGCATGCATATTACTAGCATGGCATTCTGGCATGACCATATTCTAGATCCCTTAAAATGACCCAATACCTAAACTTAACAACTAACGTACTAACGGTGCATTTCCACTAGAGCGTCAAATCAGCGTTCAGTGCCGCTGGCAACGCTACAATGCCACTGCTTTGGCGCGTGTCAAATTTAAGGCAAAGCCTCTTAAAAACAATTTTTACACCCTGTTTGCGTTTCATCTTCTTTTCACAGCGATTGGTTGTCGCCCGACGTTTTTCGCTCGATATTTGCATAAAGTCGAGGAATGCCCAAACTTTTTGACGCTCTCGCCTTCTCTCAACGCTTTCTCTGCACCGCTTTCAATCCCATAATGCACCACGCAAGCGTTTAAGCTCAACTTCCATAGGAATGATTTGAAAATGCTCGCTCCATGCCAGTGGAAACGCACCGTAACTATTAATATGCAGCAAATTAGGAGTTTATTGAAGGAAAACTCTTAGTTAATAGTGCATATATGTTCCCTATTCTAAAGTGTTACCTACCAACCAACCAATAAATAAATAAATATTAAAATGATTATTCATAACAACATGTGTGTTAAAAATGGTCTATATTCATTAAATGTTTAATTTTTTCTAAAAAAAAAAAAAAGAGTTAAAAAATCGTAGCCTGCAATTGTTACCGTAAAGAGCTATTTCTACCTGATTTAACCCATAAAAATATTTTTTAGTATATATTAATATATTTAGGTTGATTCAGTGATTAAGTAATATTTTAGACTCAAATAAAACCTTTTTTAGTTTATTTAAATGTGTGTTTGTGTTTATGTGTAAGTTAATTTGCTGTAGGTAATAACTGGCAATTATACACCTATAATAATGTAAATTCATGACAAATAAAAATATAATATTCTCACAATTGCAGCACATTATTTTGTAAGTTTCCATGGCGCACATACATGATAAATGAAGATGTGGTGACAGCGCAACACTGGTCTGATGGAGCATGTGACAGTTCTGTCAACACTGACTACATTAAGCCCTGCGTAATAACTGTACTGTAAATCGAGTTAACAGTGTCTCCTAAATGACTGCTTACTTACTTACACTTATTTTAGCATGTAAGGTATAGAAATAGAGAGGCTCCTACACTACTAGCGCTTACACATGCTATTAGAGAAACTGAGGGTGTGTTTTGAGCTGAGAATGATGTGAATGTCTGAAGGACATCAAGATGAATCTGAGAATTTTGTGTGAATGTTCAGTAAAGAGACCAAACAAGTTAGCATTATGAATTGTTCTGTCTTGTCTGCCCTTCATTCTTTTCGTTAAAACAGCACAGGAAGTCTCATCCAACTTGTTATGTGATGACTCAGGAGCGGGTGGGATGCCTCTCCTTCCTGAGGTCTTTCTCTCTCTCCATGTCATGAGACCCGTGCCAGCACAGCACTATTTCCACCTACAGGAAACACTTGGCACTTGATTGCCAACCAGTCAATTGCACTCAATCTAATTACCCGTGATGATCACAATAGCAGTGATATATAAACATGTTTTGTTGCAGTGAGAGGAATAATAGAGGGAAATAGATGGAGAAATGAATGACATTGCCTGTAGATCCAGTGCAAGATATTGAAGTCTCACTGTTTTCCTGCATAGCTTGGATAATTCATTGATTTGTGTGTATTGATAGACAGTGTTGTGACGGGACTGTCTCTGTTCATAGGCTCAGTAAGCCAGCAGACGTCTCAGCTCTCCTCGTATGAGGTGACGGTACCGAGACGCATCAGCAGACAGAGGAGAAACCAGGACAGTGCAGATAAGGTAAACAAACTCTCTCTCACACACACACTTGCTTTTTAATCACACGCGTTCAGCATTTGGAAAATCAATTACGTTAAAGTAAAAACAAGTTAAATCAAGTAACTAGACCTTTCTGAGCAGAAGTTTGAGTTTTTAAAAGTAGAGAAAGTATTTGATTATTGGCTCACTGATATGACTTTCATTTAGTTGTTTAGGTCTATCAAATTATTGAAAAATAGATTAAAAATTCAATTCTTACATAAAATACTTAAGTGCACATCTTCCATAATCAACATGTTTATGATCTCTGAATTAAAAATGTATTTATTTATTTATTGATTGATTGATTTTGGGCTGAATAAAGCCAAGAATGTCAAAGTGGTACAACTGTCCTGATGTCGCAATGTAAAAAAAAAAAAAAAAAAAAATCCCTATCAGAAGGATGAAATTCTTGGAAAGAACACCTTTATCTTTAGCATGATCTTGTATTATTATTTTTAGAGAAGAACTGTGAATTAAATATTTAAAAAACTTTAGTCTTTCAAATCAATGTCATGTGGTACGACCAAACTGACAGAAACAATCAACAGGGTTCCCGCGGGTCCTTAAAAAGTCTTAAAATGTCTTAAATTTACTTGTATCAAATTTAAGGTCATAAAAAGTCTTAAATTGTACTAGAAAGTCTTAATTATGATCTCTAGGTCTTAAATTTGGGTACAGACCAGAATCGCGATACAGTTTAATGTGACGATAAAACTTCAAAAGGCTATAAATAAATATGAGCGCTGCATGATTCAAAGTCCGGTGCTGCGCTGCTTTGTGTTCTGCTGTTACCGCGGAAACAGTTCCGAAAGCGCCTCCTGCTGGCTTAGAATGAATCTGCATGTTCTATAAGGCTGTTGTTGTGAGTAGGGTATTCATGCATTACTGGAGGCTGTAGTTTCAGAACCAGATTTCTAGGACCCTATAGTTTATTTTTATTTATTATTATTATTATTATTATTATTATTTTTTTGTATCTATTATGTCAGGTCTTCCAGCCAGTTCTATCAAACCTTTACAATTAATCCAGAATATGGCAGCATATTAATTTTTAATGTGCCAAAAAGAATGTAAGAAAGAATGAAGAATGTCACACCTCTGTTTATCAATTTGCACTGGCTACCAATAGCTGCTCGCATAAAATTCAAGTCATTGATGTTTTCCTACTAAACCACCACTGACTCTGCACCCCTTTACCTGAATTCAGTTCTTCAGACTTATGTGCCTCTAGAAGCTTACGTTCTGCAAGTGAATGTTGCTTTATTGTTCATCCCAAAGAGGCACAAAATCACTTTCACAGACTTTTAAATTAAATGTTCCCTCCTGGTGGAATGACCTGCACAACTCAATCCGAGCAGAGTCCTTAGCCATCTTCAAGAAACGGCTAAAAACATCTCTTCCATCTTTATTTGACCCTCTAACTCTAGCACTCTCTATTCTAATTCTGTTCTTAAAAAAAAAAAAAAACTTGTCCCTTTTAGACTTGCACTCTATTCATTTACTGCTTGTTTTCTTAAAAAAACAAAACAAAAAAAAAACTAACACTAGCTTTTCTAATCTTTTGTATTCTATCGGTTTTCTTTTTATTTATTATACAAATAACAAAAGCAAAAAAGGCCTGTAACCCTAGCTTGCTCTATTCTTTTTCTATTCTATCTGTTTTCTTTGTATTTATTATATAATTAAAAAATAAACCTTGCTACGTGTACTGCGTTAGGCTAAATGAGACTTTATAGCACTTGCATATCGTTGCTCTTTTGTTGAATTTGATTGGTTCCAGTGTCCTCATTTGTGAGTCGCTTTGGATAAAAGCGTCTGCTAAATGACTAAATATTAGTGGCTCATACTATTTTATAGCACTTGCTATTCAATTCTGTATATTATTATTTTTAAGGAATTATAGTTGTTTAATTGTATACACTTAATTATTGTCCTAACCAACTCCTAACCCTAAACATACCCATTGGTAACCCTCTTGAAATATTTAACCTTATTTATTTAAAAAAAAAAAAAAAATATATATATATATATATATATATATATATATATATATATATATATATATTAATTATTTTTCCAGTCAGAAATTATTTTTTAAATTCAGTTTTCTTGGAAAGAAAGACTTGTGTATGTGCAAGACTTCAGTTTATTAGCCACAGCGCTTCACGTCTGATGTGTGACCCACTTAAAGTGCAGTAAATGGTAAAACAATTGCGGTACAAATTAGTGTGATTATTAGTACTTTAATAAATGTAAAATAATTTGAATACAAATACTAATTTACAACATCCAGCAGCACAATGAACTGTTTTGCACAGCTTAATAGGCTAAATGGAGATTGCGGACACCCCCTCACACGCTCAAGTTCATGCTAGCATGCTAGCTTACATTAAAAATAAGATGGAAAGATAAAAAATGAATAGTTTCCATGGATCTAGTCTTTGCATCTGTTTGTTTGATGTTTGAATCAGGTCTCCTCTGTTGGAATAGATGGCACTGTCCCAAAAAATAGGGTCCTATGCAGTCCTAGAACTGCAGCGTCCCGTATTGCAGGAACATTGGGTTGTTTTTGTTCAGACCAATGTGAAAATGACCTATGTTTTTACCCTGCAAACACGCAGAGCTGTAAATGTGAACTGGTGGATCGATAAGAATAATATTAATATAATAAATACTTTTTCTTAAAAGACAGTTTAAAGGCTGAAATGTGAAGTGTATCATTTTATAAAACTTTTTGTTTTTGTGAAAACGTCTATCTGAACTGTAAATCATGCTTTTTACAGTAATTTACAGTTTAATAGTTTACCATA
Organism: Tor tambroides; assembly: GCA_021397915.2. Taxonomy (NCBI): domain Eukaryota; kingdom Metazoa; phylum Chordata; class Actinopteri; order Cypriniformes; family Cyprinidae; genus Tor; species Tor tambroides. The sequence goes on along the minus strand of JAFVLL020032117.1, from coordinate 65,867 downwards.
GACATTGCCCTACCCCGCGCATATGGTATTAATTTTATTTGTGCAGGTCTTAAAAAAGGTCTTAAAAAGTCTTAAATTTGAGCTTAAAAATCCTGCAGGAACCCTGAATCAAGATGAGTCTCTTAAAATATCAGATAATTATTTTTTAAGGTTAGATCAATATGTAAATTTCTTGTGGATTGATTCACCAAAACCATTATTATATTCATTATATTAATTGTTTTATTAATTATTATTAATAATTAAATATATGACCTTAAATATTTTAAAATAATTATTAAGATTCAAAGTGTAAGGAAAGTATGTTGGCATTACATTTTTTGAGACACATCCACTCTTGTAAATGGCTTTGAAAACGTTATTTTTCAAAATAAAAAATTTCCTGAATTTTGTTTTGAGAGGAGAAGGTAAAAAACAATACAAAACAAATAATGTACAGGTTATGTTGTCATTCCTTAGCTTAACAAAATCACCAAAACAAGTCTTCATGTTAAGAATCAATAGACTAGTACACAAACACATTTCCAAAACTGTAAAAGGTTATTTAAAAATAAAGCTTTCATGAATTATTTTATGATAAACATTTTACTGTCTTAAGTGCACTCATTTATTTAGCCTATGAATTAAAATAATAATAATAATAATTATTATTATTATTATTACTATTACTATTGTTATTATTACATTTAGCTTACATATGCATTTAGAAGAAGCTTTATCCAAAATGACTAACAAAAGAGGAACAAATTAGTCAAAAGTCAGTCATAACACAATGACAGGTTTATTATACAATAATAATAAAGTGCTAATAAATAAACACAAGATTCTGACGCACATATTTCTTATTAAATCGTTGTATTCCACCTCGTACCCGTTACAATTGATAGAGAATCACTTAAGACAATTTGATGTAGGCCTATTCCACATAATAATATGCAATAAACAATATACTATATGATTCGTAGGGCACGTAGGGCAGGCTAACGTTACCTAGGAGCTTGCTGTTCTTCTAAAATGAATCCGTGAGTACAGTTCACAAACCCGCGGGAGTGGATTGCGAAAGCGTGCGCGAGGATTATGAATTTGTGGGTACGGATTAAAAAACCGAAGGTACGGTTTACAAAATCTGAGCGCACGGATTGGAAATTCGTGGGTATGGTTTAACAATTTGTTAAACCGAGGGAAGAGTTTAAGAATTCGTGAGTACGGTTTATAAACTGGGGGGACGAATTGCAAAACCGCCGACACTCTGTACTTCTTGAAAACATATATAGGAATATGATGATGTTTTTTAAAACCAACATTATTTCAAAGAAAACATTTCTTAGAACTTGACACGTGCATTTCAGATTGGATTTCTAAAAGAATTGACCTTTTCTTCATCTTAAACATTATTTGTCATTTACCCAATCATGTTTTTTCTTTAAGATAACTGTAAATAAATTGTGTAAATACAGTATGCCGTAAGGAAAGTGCAGTTGTATTACAACTCTTTTGCATAATGGAATCTTTTCATGATCTCCCACTCACTTACCATTAGCTCTGTGGATAGGATCTTTAGCATGGCCCTCTCATTCTCTCTATGTCCTCTTTTCCGTTAATTGTGACCTATCAGTGATTGTGTATCTGTTCATATCTACACCGGCGGTGTTTCAAAGATAATGCCACAGGAACCATCTGGCCGGCACACATGCCCAGCAGCGTGGGCGTAGTTATTAAAAGTCTGCTTCTGCCAGGACCTCGCTGAGAGACACATGGCACAAACAAACACACAACGCTCCTCTCACCTCTGTGTCATTGAGAAACAGTGGGCTGCTCAGAGTTTGCTAGATGACAGTGTGTTTGAGAAAAGCCATTTTTGCTGGCATAGCCTTGAAGCCCTTAATTCTGTTTATAAAGAAGCAACGTTCACACATAATTTTCGTTGATTAAAAAAATGATTCAGCATTATTCATTTGATGACATTTTTCATGAAAGACTTTTGTTTGTCACATTACATTTTAAAAGGCCATTTGCTACACTTTTGTTACTTTATCTTGAATTCCCCTTATGTTATTAAGTTATTATTATTATGTTATATAAGTCATTGTTTTCTTTTCTGTTATTATTCTGTGAAACACAAAAGGACATCTTAGGCAGAATGTCCAACCAGTTTTTTTTTTTTGAAGCCATACGATAGCTTCATGCAACCAGACAAATTTAAGTTTTTATTCACTCCATAATGCCTTTTAACTTTGATTTATTAGTATTTTGAATTAGTTGTTATTTTTATATTTTCAGTTATTTTCTTTCTGGCAATTTTGCTATATGCTTTTGCCATGTTTAGTTATTTAGTTTTATTTATTATTATATATTAGTTTTTATATTTCTGTGTAGCTTTTATATTTATTTCAGTATTAGTAATTTTAGTACTTCAACTTGTTTTGTTTCGGTTAGAGGGCAAGGCATCATTGCTAATTTAATTTAAGTTTATTTATTATATTTTATTTTAGGTTTAATTCACTTTAACAACAGTGGTTTTGGTTTTAGGTTTAGTTGACATTAACAGCGCTTCCTGTGACTTTTTCAGTGGTGGTTTTGTTTTTTCCATAAAGTGACTCTTGTAACTCTCAAAAGAGTAAGGAGAATCCTGTTTTCTCACAATATCTTGCTCCATAATCTTATATGGTTTAAGGAGAGACGAAGAGCAAGAGAAAGAGTTGTGTTTGTCAGAACGCTGCAGTAAATGTCAGATAACATGTTGGTGTGTTTGGGCAGGTGCAAAATTGAGTTTCAAAGAAAAATCTATGTCACACCCACACACTATAGCCACCACTTCCTGAAAGCAATCAGTCTTACCACACTGTTTTCCCTGAAATTATTTTAACCCAAATTAATTAAATACACTAAACATAAAAATTACATTGTTTTCTGTATTAAGGTGATTGCACACTGAGTCCGAAATTTTTGCGTGCGTTTTTCCGTTTTTTCATGCATGCTACGGATGCGAAAACGCAAAAAATCAAACCTGATCCAAATTTTTTTATGACGGACGAAAGTTTCGGAGGCAGTGTGTAAACGTGATTGACACAACGTGAGGTCGTATTTATTTTTTAAAGTGCGAAAATTTCGGACGAAAATTTCGGACTCAGTGTGCAATGACCTTTACTCAATTTTTTTAAGTTACTTGTACGATTTTACGACTTTTCTTGTTATATTGAATTTTTCAAGTTAAATCAACTTAACTAAGCTTATCTGAGTCCATACTTCATAGGCAAAAAAAATCAGGCATATTTAGAACAAAAATCATTAAATAACATTAAAAGACTCTTGAGGATCTCACTTCAGTCCCCAAATACTTATTAATCATCATTTTAATTCTTTACCAAACTATCCTTCAAATCACTAGGTTTTACGTGCGGTTTTGTGTGTGTATTTTGTTTTTAAGCTAGTAAGTCACATTCAGATCAGTAATGATCTTATGTGCGGGTTTACTGTTATGTAACTTTCAACTTCTCAAATTTGGCATTGCACCAATGTTATTCAAATGTTACTGTATTTGAATAAATGTTTTCCTAACGGTACAGTAAAAGGCAGTGAAGTCCTAGTTCAGTCCAGCATGTTTGCTCTCGTCCCTCTCTTACCTTATTCATTTCCCGCATGTGTATTTTTATCTAGAATTTTACAAGGGGTTTATTGGTGCAGTGCTTTCTCAGAAATACAGACTAAATGAAAGTTACCTATTTGTTTGGTTTCATCAGAAACGTACTAAGTCTGAAATGAGTCAGCTTTGATGGGAAAGAGACCACATACTCTAGCGAGGGAAGCAGTTATGCTTTATTAGTGAATTAGGTCAGTGTGCTTACAAAAATGCCCTTCACTTATTAGATTTGTTCAGAAAAAAGAAAGAATTTTGACTCCTTTTATATCCTCTTTGTGCTGCTTGTTTTCTTAACCTGTAAAAGAGTAGTGATTTGACGGTTTCTCATTTTTCCTTTTTTAAAGGTGTCATACATAATCCAAGCTCAAGGAAAAGAACATGTCGTCATCCTGGAGAGAAATGAGTGAGTATTTTCCTTCTGCTTCTCTCACTTTCTCCCCTAAAGTCAATTCATACACTTGGCCAAAAACTGTTTATGTTTGATCTGTACAGACGGGGTAAACAGAGAACAAATGTAGACTGTGTTTACAATGTTTAATCTCATGGCCAGAATTGTGCTTTTCACAATAGAAATGATGAAGCCAAAGTTCTGCATTGAGCTAACGCAGTGTTTCTCATCAGTGATCCTGGATGCACATCAACACTACAGATTTTGGATGTGTCCTTTATCTGACTCATCCACTCGAGCTCTTGGCGTCTCTGCTAGTGGCCTGGTGTGTTTCATTAAAAAGAGTTTGAAATTTGCACTTGTTGGTGTGCCTCCAGAAGCAGGGTTGGGAAACACTGGGTAACATAAGCCTAAGTTCAGTTTTTCACACTTGGCTTTCATTTCACAGTGCATTTAGCAGGAATCGAGGCTCTCTGAAGCATGGCTTGATAACTAGATGTACATCAGTAGAATTTATTTTCATGGCAGATACTGATCATTGTTTTGTCCAGTAAGCCTTATTCTGAACTGATTCTTTATTGCTGTTTTTTCAGCTTGTCACAATAATAAATAAATCATTAGACATGTTTTTTTGTTATTATTAATTCTATTAATGCAATATTAGACTTTTTTTTTCATCTCTGAAATGTAATTGCATACCCTTTCCTTACTTTTGTTTGCCACTATTAAGCTTAAAATGCTACATCGTTCTCACTTATGTAAAAAAAAAAAAAAAAATGAGTATACAACTTTGAACTTGACTAAGCATGTACCTTTATTTTTATGAGAAATGAATACTTTTATTTAGCAAAGATGCATTGAATTGCTAATTGAATTGACTGCAAATACATTTAAATTTCTATTTCAAATAAATGCTGCTCTTTTGAACTTTCTATTTAACAAATAATCCTGAAAAAATATTATGCTAGGAAAATGTACTGAAAATGTACAAAAATATTAAGCAGCACAACTGTTTTCAACATTGATAATAATCAGAAACATCTTTTGAGCAGCAAATCAGCATATCAGAATGATTTCTGAAGGATCATGTGACACTGAAGACTGGAGTAATGATGCTGAAAATTCAGCTTTGTGTCACAGGAATAAATTATATTTTACAATATATTTCACATAGAAAACATTTATTTTAAATTGTAATCATAAATCACATGGCAGACAGTGCACGTATGGAACTGTGTGGATGTTGATGGATCACCGATTATGGCTCTATTTCTGTTCATAACCAAAGTGGTGTAGCAGGGTGAAATGTTTTCCTAATTTCTAATATCTGTACCTCCATCCTTAATTAATTACCGTCTCCTTCCTTAATTAATTGCCATACTTACATTTCACTTAGTAGATTGTTTAGTTGTAATATTTCTGTGTTTGTTGTAAATCAGAAGCCTGTACAGAATGCGGCAGTGTTTTAATACCGTTTGTCTTTTCTCCTGTCAGCATTTGAGCCTCATTCAAGTTAATGCTTGGCTTTAATGAAGCTTAATTTTCCTTGTGTCATCCTTTCCTAAAAGACACTAAAGGTTTTGTACTTGTTCACTGTTGTATTGCACAGTATTCCTTACACAAAACCTGCAAAAGCTCTCAGAATGCAAAAAACGTCTGCTCTTTATTTTGAAATATTGCGACATGTAGGCGGACCTTGTTGAATGACCACTACCTCAGTGCCAAACAGATGAAGTCTCTTGATAATATCAGATTTGTCATGCAGCTGAACAAAGCTGAGGGGTGGACGTTTCACTTCTCCGGTTTGAGAATGTTATCTCACATAATGCGTCTCATGCACTGAGATAGATGCCGGATGAAACCCGCCAATACTCCCCTAACGCACATCCAGAACATTCTGTGCTCTTCACTCTAATATTTAGACACTCAAGCAGCAAAAACATTTTTTTTCTTTAGCTCGACAGTTTGTTGCTTTTTTGAAGGGCTGGAGCTGGGAGATGTTTTGAAAATGTGCCTTCAGAGTAAAAAAAAAAATGTTTTGTATCACTAACAAAGACGAACTGCTTCACATTTTGATGTAGGATATAAATAGCACACAGCACATTGAGTTTGACGGTCAGTGCTAAATGTGTTGTGGCAGGTGTGTTAATTCTTTCAGAAAAGTTGACGATTTCCAGCTATGCTCACCGTCTGTTGCAGAGGAGATGTGAAATAAAGGTCAGCTCATCACCAGATATTACGGATTTTACACAGTGTGTGGCCTCCTCAGATCATGCAAGATCTTAAATAATCTTAGAACAATCTGTAAACCTGAACCCCTGACCTTCTTGATACACGTATGATTGCATCTTCCCTGTCAGTATTCGTAGGAAAAGATGAGGAAGCAGAAAAGAGGAACTTGAAATCATCATTTCTGAAGGAAAAAAAAAGCCAGATAAAATGTAAAGACAACATAAAACTGTATTTGCAACACATTTATTTCTGAAATGTGGAAATATTTTACAATGTATTTTTAATTGCTTTTGATCAAAAGAGAAAAAAAAACAGTGCCCCAGTGGCCAAAGTTGGCACTACATTTTTTTTCATGTTTTTTCATGTTTTTTTTTCTCAAATTGCAAGAAATCATGTTGACTTTGCCATAACATTTACAGTCTCGTTGTTGTTAACTAAGACTAAAACTTTAAAAAATAGTTTTCGTTAATTTATATAGAGCCAAAATAAACTAAAATATAAATATGAGATGAAAACTTACAAAACGGCACTGAAAAAAAGTTAAAACTAAAATAAAAAAAATAAATTAAAGACAAATAGAAATATAAAAAACAACAAAAACTAGCTAAAACTAAATGACAAGAGCACATAAAAAATTTACCAAAACTAAAATGAAAATCAATGCCAAGTCAAAGCGTTAATAAATACTACTAGTATATAAATAAAACACAAATATCACTGAATAATTGAATTTCAGAATTACACAGAGCAATTTGCTCTCTTTTTAATTTGTAAGAAACTAGCACATCAATTTAGATTGGACGTGGAATTATTCTTCCAGAAGGGAGACTTGATTTCAAATTATGTAATCATAAGTAAGAGTTTCTCCATTGCTCTTTTCTGTCTGTGGCTGCAGGACGACTCTGCAATTCCCCACATCTGCCTTACAGCAAAAACAACACCCCACCTACCCTGCTCTCGATTTATACCTCCATATACACAGAGGGAGAGATTACGAGAGAGAGAGCGTGTGCATGTTCAATGGGCCGCTAGCCACAGTGATACTCCAACACACACACCCATAGTAACCAAACCCACAAGAGCTGCTGGCTCAGAAACACGTGCACGAGTCACAGACAGATTGGATGTGGGCTGGTCAGATCTGTTCTTTACTTTCCTTTGCCTACTATCTGCTCTCCTCTGCTCTCATTTTGTCGTTCTGAGGGGAATGCAGAATAAATTGCGTTCACTGATTGAGCATTGTTTATTTGCATACACCGTCTGCATTGTTTTAGTACACAATTCACTGAAGGAATTATGCAAAACAGTATCGCTCTGCCATTGCAATCAAGGCACCTGAACACATCTCTTTTTATTAACATTTGTTTGCCGCCTGCATTCTGTGGGCGCTAAAAACATAATGTACAATCCACCAGGCGTATAGCACAGAAGCACAAATGATAACCTGCCTAATTTACCAAAAACATGAGATATGTTTGGGCTGAAAGGAATGTCATTTAATTTAAACACACACACATTGTAGGAGGTTAGTGAATATGATGCAGGTTTTTGCACTGAAATATTTTGTATAAAATTTTGACACATGGTATTTTACATGAATCTGCTAAATATTTGTCTTATCTTTATAAGACACTATATCTTATATGCAAGATATATAAGTTTGAGGTCTGTAAGAGTCTCTCCAGACTGCATTTATTTGATCAATACAGTTAAAAAAAAAAAAATAACAGTAAAAAATTTAATACTGTAAAATTTTATTACAGATTGATATATTTTCAAATGTAACTTGTTCCTGTGATGGTAAAGCTGAATTTTCAGCATTATTACTCCAGTCTTCAGTGTCACATGATCCTTCAGAAATCATTCTAATATGCTGATTTCTGATTATTGTCATTGTTGAAAACAGTTGTACTGCTTAATATCTTTGTGGAAACCATGATCATTTTTCAGGATTTTTGAATAGAAAACTTGTAACATTGTAAATGTCTTTGCTATCACTTTTAAACAATTCAGTGTGATTAAATCTTTGCAATTATATAATAAAATTATTTCGTTAAATTGATCTCGTGAAAACCATTTTAAAATGGGACATTGCATTACCATGGAAATGGTACTTCAAAATCATATTACAAAATGTATTTGTTTGGATAGTGCACTTTTACATCTATGTTCAAAAATGGGGGTGACAGTTAAAGGGTTAAATACCTGCAACAATGAATCCTTACATAGTTGTGTTTTTTCCCCTCAGATTGCTTCTTCCAGAAGATTTCACTGTGTACTCTTATGCCAAAGATGGCTCGCTGGTCACCGAGAAAACAAACATGATGGTAAGTCAACAAACACGTACAAAAACTGAATGAATGTTTTTGCCCACGTTTTTTCCCAGTTGACAGAAAAGTCACACCAGCATCTGGTTTCTATAAAACAAGGGAAAGTGTAAATCGGGCAGTTTTAGCACATCTTTTCTAATCTTTAACAAGCCATGTCACCTGTCTTTCAGATGTGTCAGATCTCTGTCAGATGCTTTTGCAATTTTCCACTTTTTTTTTTTTTTTAAGTGTTTTTATTAAAAAGCATCACCTTCAGCCTGTTCTGAGAGCTTGAGGATTGGTTTATTTATATTTGGCTTAATACAGAGCTCAGACAAACAGGATGTGACTGCAGGCACACAAATACTGTCATTTAGACCGAGAACACACAAACCGCTTATTTTTTACATTTTAACCTGCTTTCATACCACAAAAACTAAACGCACCACTGCTTTTGGCTTGCATGCTATACATTATTTCCACCTTGTTAGGGGTGTTTCTGTGCACTGAACGGCACAGGTGAAGTGAGAACATCTGCCGTGTATCATCATATGGTGTTGTCTGCTGTTGTAATTGTTGATGCGATTTCCTCAAGGCCCCGACCAACACTCACACAGCGTCTGATGCCAAGAGCAGTGGAGCAGTTCTGGGAAGAACTGCATTACTCACACTAACTGGAATCCAATTTTACACGAGTATAAGAAGTGATAGAGGCACAAAACTTCATAGAAAAAGAACGTAGAAAGAAGTGTATGGAAACGGTGAAAGGATAGTTAGAAGTACGTTCCCAGTGAAGTTCTTGACGTATAGAGATGAATGTCTGCTGAGAGATGTAATTTGAGTCATCGGCCCTGACCTGAATGAAGTCGGTCGCTGTTTGCTACATGCCTTTGATATTTCTCATGCTTTCTTTCATTGCACTGCCTCGTTCTCTCAGTTCACCTACTATGTGGATTGAGTAAGAGTTTGTCGGATGGCAGCGGCCCATCCCTCAGTCTGTTCTGCTTTATGTTGTCCTTAGATGCACAACAACAAATATATATATATATATATATATATATATATATATATATATATAAATGAGCATGCACAATAAAATATCCAACACTGACCAATAACAATAGATTAAAAAAACAAGTAAACTCCACTATAGTTCATATAAAATAAATGCGAAATTGATTTGATTTTATTATCTAATGCAGGGAAAATGCAAGTTCTTGCAAACTGTTGCTTAACTGGTCAAATATTGTTTAGAGCCACTTTGTCTCTTTCTTTTCTCTTCATGTCAAACGTATCTCAGATTGAAAGTGTTTATCTGTATTTGTATCAGTTATGAGTTGCTGTTACTGCTTTGAGACCTCTATTACAAATAAAAGACTTCAATAAATTAGCATATTGATTTAGATTAAATTGTCTTGGATCAGGGCATAATCTAAACGGAGTATTCTAGGATCTTGTAAAAATAGATTGTCAGTGCAAGCGATAGTTTATTATCTTTTGTAAACTGATGCAGTGTGCACAATAGTAAAATGGGGGGTTTTCTGGTGTCAGGGTAGGTTTTATCAGGGAGCAAATGCTGGGCTGTGTCGTTGCCATATGCATGATGGGAAATTGTTCAGCAAATTATTGTCATCGCACTGGTCTAAAAATAGCTCGGCTTTATTTTTCAGCTATTGTACCCTCTCTGTGTAAGGGACAAAACACTAGTGTACACACACTCATGCACAAAGACAGCACATCTAAACAGAACAAAAAACCAAATAGTGTTTCGTGCCTTCGGGTGTTATTTCTCAATTATGATGCCACATAGGTGAATGCATTATTTAATATAAATTATTATAGGCGTACTACAATTTTTGAATGTTAAAATACTTTCAACTATCTCAGTTTAATATGCAGGGTTGACTTGATAATTTTGTGGATTCTCTCCCACATGTAAATGCAGTTGTCTGCTGATTCATTCGGATTCATTTAATTCTGCTGATAGCCCTCTTTGAATAATACTGTTCCTTATATAACCTGTTTATTAAAACAATAACAGTTCCTGCTCATGCAAATAATAATTGTTTGTCAAAATGGCATCTCTTTTGAATACTTGCATAATAATTTTTAAAAAAACGATCCGTTATTGTATTCAGTACAATTCACTAGCTATGTTTCCATCACCCTGTTTTTATACGCATTTTGAAGTACTGTATCAGAAACGAGTGATGGAAACATTCAGTTTTGGGGGAAAAAAAACCTTAATTCGCAAAAACGTTTTTACGCCCGCTTGAGTGGTTTATGACTTGTGCGAAAAAGGGTTAATGCGAATAATGGAAAACACATTTGCCGAATAAATTCCTTCATGCGCATCAAATAAAGTCATGTGACACTGCGTTCCGGGGCAGCATAACCAACGGACCGATCTCATTGCACAGCATCTGGGGTGTATTCCAGAAAGCACGGTTAACTTACCGTCAGCTAAACCCTGAACTTTGGGTTGGTTAACCCCAAACCTTGCTTACTCGAGGGATGTGGTTCCAAAAACACATCCGGGAGTAAGTTCATTCAACTCAGAGTATGTTTCTGGTTAAGACTCAAGACATTCTCAACAGAGCGACGAATCGAAGAGTCACTATGGAAACGGATGCTAAGGAAAAGCGCGCCATGCGGTTTCTTTCTTTCTTCTTTTGTTCAATGGTCGTTTAGTGCATATCGCCACCTAATTGATGGTTGTGCAATCATTTTTTTTCCGTTTAATCCTTCAGAGTATGATTTATATTTTTTGTTTGACGCTAATTATATATTAAGTCATGTCAGATATGTATTTTTATTATAGAAATGCATTATAGAAAATGCCGATCCATGTGTGAGATGATAATATAAAATGTAATAAATATATATAATATAATAAATTAAACATTACATTGTCATAGTGTTTTATAATTTATACAGATAACTGTTATATATGCCAATAAAATAACCATATTAGAATAATATATTACCTTATTTATTAGTGAACTAACCCTGGAACATAAGCTGCTCTGGAGCAGGTTATCTTCAGAGAGCAATTTACTCTGGTTACTTACATAGCCTGAAAGCCGAAAGCTGAGGTTATCCGCTCGCTTATCCTCAAACATACCCGGGTACGTCACACAACCTGCTTTCTGGAATACACCCCATCTGAAATGTTATGGTCATTCTTAAATGCACGAGCAAAGTCTGTTGTTAAAGTATTTCTGTATAATTGTCTTTCACGACTGCGTTTCCGAACAGCAGCATCCACCTCCAGAAGCAACGACAGCATTCACTGCGTTCCGTCTGCTTGCTCTGAGGTGCAAGTCATTTATTATATATGAAAAATATAATATTTAGTGGCTTTTCCTACTTTTTTAGTGATATTTAGTGCCAGTTTTTCAGGAAGTGACGATTTTGCTCTCTTTGACTCGTTTGATGGAAATAGTGCTTATTCGCAAATGTTCTCAATGCCATATTCCAATTCTAAATTTGCAACTTTGGATGGAAACACAGCTACTGTCATGTCTGTGGATATCAATGCAGTTAATATTTGCAAGTGTTTTAATCAAGGTTTAGGGAAAGTCTACATTTAGTCAGACTTCGTTTCATCTTCTTTGTCTTCCCAGTTATATTTCAGTTTCAGTTGTATTTGTATTTTGTCAGTGAATATAACCATTTGTAATTCAATCCCATATAAACTGATATTTATGAGGAAGAAATCTTGTTTTGTCCACTTAGGATTTGCGTAAAACTTTTTGGGTGTGGTGAAATGCTGATCTGAGACTGTAGTAATGTGAAAATCTGATGACTCAGTTCTTTGTTACAGAACAGGAAACAGCTGCACAGTGATTATTGCCTCGTCATTAACTTTACAGCTTTCCTCCCTATGTGGAAGTCAGGTGCATCAGACAAAATAGATTATGCCTTCTCTTTTTTTGGTCAATATAAAAAAGTGCTTTAAGTGAAGTGTGTAATTTCTACGCCATCGAACTGAAATGCAGAAATAATGACTCAGTGTTCAAACAAATGGGTCAGTGGTTTGATTACATCACAGAGACACAATGTTTAAACATTTCTGAGAAATTAACCATAGAATGATTTATTTATAGATGTCTCTGCGTATTAAACAAAGCATAAGGGTTTTAAACACTGAAAAAATTAAACACATCACTTTAAATGAAGCAGGAAAGTTTAAAATGTGTTTGTGCTTTCTCTCATATCTAAAAATTGTGTTTAATTGTAAGCATCCAATTCAAGTGCAGTGGTCAATTTCATCTGTTTTCTATTCTAACAGCTAGACATGTTTGTGCAATAGCCTGGAGAGACACTGCCAACATTCGGTTTATGAGGAAAGAGCGTGAGAGTGAATTTGTAAGGTTATTTTGAAGAATTGTGTTGCTGCCGCTGACTGGAGACCCTTGTGATAGAGAAATACACTTCAGCATACTTTTAAACCCTAACCCTAAGCTGCAATTTAGTACTTTTTAAAATATATTAACTTTAATATCAAATAACACACTAAAGCTAAAATTATATGCTTTAGTATGTTAGTCAGCACATTAAAGTATGTGCACTTCTTTAAAGCACAACAGAAGATTATTAAAACAATGATTTGACAAATGTACTTAAAGTAGAACTTTAATTTGACATTATTACAAAGTGCACTTTTTAAAAGTCTACTTAAGTGTGTTAAGAAACAGTCATGAAAGTCTACTCTAAGAACACGCGAGTGGCCTTTTATTTCATTAATATTATGTCATCTGCAAGTACGGTACAAAAAAAATACATTTAAGATGTGAAACATTTCAAATGTAGCTTCAATATAGTTAATACAAGCACACTTGTTCACAAGGAGATATAGAGAGAAGAAACATCCATTCAGAAAGCAGTGGCTGGGAATCAGTGGGTCAGCTGACCCTCGCTCGTGTATGATGTCCGGTGGGATTTCTACAGGATGTGTTTTCTGATTCCCATTACATCAGACACACACCATAAATCAATAAAACATGCTGCTTAAAAGCCTCCATCCTAGATCAAATCAGACGTTCCTGAGTATTAGCAAAGGTATCAGGATAACCAGCTATATAAGGTGGACTAGATTTTTTTTCTCAAATCAACACACAAGAGTACAGACACCTCTGCTGTTTAACTCGAATCACTCTCATGACATTAGGCTGGGAAACAAAGCAGTGTCTTAATGATGTAAATAACCACACTCCCACTGAATGAAAGCCATTGACATCTCATCCCACTTACATTTCATGACTACAGATACTATGTAACTCCCGTAACTCCAGAATGTTAAGCATTATCTTTACCAAAACTACGTTTTCCTGAGGAACACATCCTGTAGAAATCCCACCGGACATCATACACGAGCGAGGGTCAGCTGACCCACTGATTCCCAGCCAATGCTTTCTGAACGGATGTTTCCTGAGGAAAATGTGAGTCGTAGCTTTCTCGCGCAAAATTTCTGTATTGACTAACAAAAATTCTTTCTAATAGTTGTAGTTTTTGTAGCAAAAACCACACTGGTATGCTGCTCATGATTTGAGGTATCATTCATGAGTTTAGTAAAAAAAGTGACGAATGAGTTTCATGTGGACGTACAGTAATACTTAGGATTAGGAGTTTGTTCATATCACTAATCCTGAGTTTGTGCTGTATTACTAGTGATTACTAGTTTGTCTTATAAGGTTTTATCCAGGGGTTAAACTGCTCTAGATATTACGTTTTTGTCAGCAGATTTCATCAAGCCTTTCTGCTTGTTTTTCTGAAATAGTGATTCATTAGAGCAGCTCAATGTCTGATGACACGAACTGATTCATCTGGTCTGCTGAGTGTGTGTGTGTGGCGACAACCGTCACACATTGTTATACATATGTATGCATGCTAATGTGTGTTATGCTTTCAGAAAATGATAATTACTGATGACAAAGTGGCTGTGAAAGCTAAAAGAGACTAAATTTAAGTGTGTAAAACCCCTTGGAATCCCTGTAAATCAGCTTGACACAGTATTAACAGAGCCCCTCGGTGCAGGACAATGTCTAACGTACAGTTCACATGCTTATATAATCTGATTGGTTGCAGGTAGGACAGTGAATGTTGCTCTTTCACATATGCACCACAGCAGTGGTTCTCAGCCTTTTTGACTCTAAGGCCCCTCATTGTCCACAACAAAATCCAAATACTTTTCCAGTTGTTAGTGATTTAATGGTTAAGGATTAAGGATAAGGTTTCCTTAAATAGTTTTACTTGCATTTCTGCCTGATAAAATATTTTAGAGCTTGGTAGTTTTATTTTTAATGCATATTATGTCTTATTTTAAATCAGTCTGAGGTCCCTTGTGGGGCCTGAACCCCTGTTTGAGAACCACTGCTCTACAGTAAAGCTGACAGAGCATCTAAATCGGGTCTGGTCCCTGATAAGCAGACACCTTTCAGGTTTTAATGACGAGAATGTTGATGGTTGTTAGTCAAGGCTTTGAAATGACTTCTTTTGTCTTGGTAGAATTCACTGTGGTTTCTTTTCAAGTCTCTTTCTCTCTCTCAGGGTCATTGTCATTACAGTGGTTACATAGAGGATGTGGAGGGCTCTTCTGCAGCACTCAGCCTGTGCTCTGGGTTAAGGTGAGATCACAGAAGCTTTAAATGGATAGAGGACTGAAATGTTACATTAGAAGCGGACTGTAAAACCTTTACAGATGCAAACACACTTCAGAATTTACTTTATTGTCTTTAGCTTTCATCAAAATATAAATATTTTCCCTGCCCTTTTTAAAAAAAAAAATCTTTTCTGATGATGTAGCCAAGGCCACACAGGCAATGAAAAGTATGAATCTCATCATAATAGTCTTTTCACAATCCAGTCAAATCCCCATAGATAAAATGAAGTCATTCACGTAACTGTTATAGTTGGGAATATGTAATGTTATATGAAGTCATAAACAATTTTTTTCTTTCAGTTTAGCATGAAATGAAAATTCACCCTATTTTCAAAAAAGCATGCTGTAGGTCTTATGAAACATTCAGCCATGCATATGTTTTAATTAATTATATTTATTTATTTATTTTAATTTTGACCTTGTAATGTGTAATGAAAATGGCATACCTTAACCTTAATATATATCACAATACAGAAGAAAAGATCTGTTGCTGCTTTGATTTCATCACAACTTTAAAGAGTCAAAAAAGGATCCCACAGTCCTGGAAAACATAGAAACATAAGGGTATTTCACGTCATTTTTAAACCCATAAAAGTTATGGAAATGAGTAAAAACTTAAAAGTTTATGGAAAAAAACCAACATAAAATTGGCTCTTAAAGTTTGTAATAGGTCGCCAAAGCTTTGCTTATCCAAGTCTGTTATATATTTATATGTACGTGTGTGATGTGTATGTACCTTAGGGGTGTTATCCACACGGAGGGCACCAGTTTCGGTATTGAACCATTGGAAGGTTCCTCCAGTGATGAGCACTTGGTGTATCGTTTGGAGGATGTCAAGACAGAACCTCTCAGCTGTGGAACGCCTCACTTTCATAACCATGTTGACGAAGCTTCACCAAGGCAACCTACAGACAGCCATGCCCATAACATCACATTTGGTCAATCTGGCAGCCATCTAATCAGGGTGAGTCACTCCAAATCCCAATAATGACATGGGCAATTACACAAGCTTTAGAACACAGCTAATTAGCTGTGAATGCTGGAAAAGGAAATGTATACTACTGTTGCAGTAGTATATTTGTGCATGATGGTATATGTTCAGTTTCAAGTGTTTTTAAAGGTTCTACACTCACATGACTAGATTTTCTTACAGTATTTCTGAATATTCTAAAATGAATTGTTTTAAAATCAATATGCTTTAACAGTAAGAATGTTTTAGGCAATATTAATAATACGTTTTGTTGTTATACAGTGATGCAATTATTGCACTTATTTTAAAGGCACCTACACAATTATTACATTTTGCCGTCATGTTGTCCTTACACTATTATGCTTAGTTTTTCTCACATAGTATAAATAGGTCTTTAAGTGTAAGTGAAAACATGGCTGCCTTATATTTTAGCAATTTGATGCTTTGCCAAGCTTTAAGCCACAGTAAGTCTGTATTTATGTGCCTTCAGTGAGGCTGTATTACTATTACTATTATCAGAGTTTTTTTTAATGTTAGACTTAATTCTAATATTTTAATTTGTCAAATCCTTATAGTAGCAATGCTTGTGTTGGCAAACACAGCTGAAAATAAAACTAAATGTCTGTCTGTCCAAACAGAAAAAGAGAGCAGTGCTGCACCAGACACACTATGTGGAACTGCTAATGGTGGTGGATAATGAGAGAGTAAGTTATGTGAATCTTGCAGCATCTTTCACCATTTTCCCATTGTCTGATGGCTATGTTGCACTCAGGGAAATGTCAATCAGTAGTAGCTCTTGAACTGTTAGTGTGAGTGGAATTGTGAAGAGATTTATTGAACATTTGGAGATGTGTGGGATGAAAATGTGCGACTGCCTCTGACTGGGTAATTTAAGCATCAATGTGAGAATTGTGTCCAATTTATGAAACCCTTCCTAGTTTCTCTTATTTTCTCCATTTTACAGTTCAACTACAAAAAAAGGAATCAAACAGCAGTACGTGAGGAGGTGGTTCAGATCGCTAACTATGTTGACAGTGTAAGTTTTCCTGCATATTTTAAAATAAATGCAACAAATGCATCCAATTATATTACTATATGTTGATTATTAAGAGGTCTAGTGATGTCTCCTCTTGATTTCTTTGTCCTGCTTTCCCTTAGATGTACATTGCTCTGAATATCCGTATTGTGTTGGTGGGACTGGAGATCTGGTCTATGCAGAACTTCATCAATACTGATGGCAGTGCTGGAGAGGTGCTGGGCCGCTTCACTCAATGGAGAGAGAAAGAGCTGGTTCACCGTCGTCGCCATGACAGTGCACAGCTCATCATGTATGAGCTTTCTCTGTTATGACCGTTGTCAGTTAATGGAAGTGCTTTTAAGTGTGTCAGGAGAACATTTATATTATAAAACATTCATTTGTAAAAATATCACCCAAAGGGAGCATTTAGAGAGAGAACAGGGAAAATGACTTAATACCGAGCCTTGGTGCACACCATAATTTACTATCACAAGATCAGATGTTTGTTCATTTACATAAACAAAATGGTAAAATTCTGAGTTGAAGGATTTTAACAAGGCTTAGGACTTTTCCACATATGTGGTTTTTGTGCAACACCGGCCTTCATGAACATATGAATTCATTGCTCAGCAGTATGGTTTGGTAGATTAAAATTTTTCTAGTATCTGTGACATAGAATAAAAAGTTCAGATCTTTAATTAATTTCATATGAGCCCAAATTTAGCATTCTAAAAGGGGTTTAATAATTGCTTGATAGCTTGAACATTTTTGGTACGTGTTCTAGGGAGAGGGAGGAGTAAGTAATATTTAACAGGGGTCTGACATTACTCACATTACTTTATCTAATGTCTGTAAGTATGTACATTTTGCAGTTTTCAGGACTTGCTCATAGCTGGAAACACTGCCACTCCAATCGATTCGACAAACCTCCAGATAAAGTTTTTGCACTAGTAACTCCCTTAAGAACATGAGTTAAATGATTTGTGCATAAATTATCTGTGCCAAAAGGAGAAAGTCCTTGCATTGTATGTCTTTAAAATATCAAGAGAAATCCTGTTTTCCATTATGTGTCTACCTTAGATTGGTCATATTAATTGTTCTATGAACAATGCTGTGCAATTATAATGCTGTGCTGAAGAATTTGCCTGTCTGATTTTCTCTCTCTCTCTCTCTCTCTCTCTCTCTCTCTCTCTCTCTCTCTTCCTCTTCACAGAAATAAAGGATTTGGTGGAACAGCAGGCATGGCTTTCGTTGGCACAGTTTGTTCCAGAAGTCATGGTGGTGGAATTAATTCGGTATGATGCCTCTGATCCACTCCTCATATGCTACAGATACTCGCACACAATGTTAGTTAGTATCTGCTGAACAGTGATTTCACCAATATCTAAATGCCGGTTGTGTCTTTTTGCATATGTGTGTGTTTTCCTCTCAGTTCACCAATAACAATGTGATGTCATTCGCCTCAATCGTGGCTCATGAGCTGGGTCACAATCTTGGGATGAACCATGATGATGGCCGAAACTGTAAATGCGATGTCGCGCACTGCATTATGAACTCAGGGGCAACGTGAGTTTTTTTTGTTACAAATTTCAATAAGCTGTAATATTTTCAAAGGGGTTATCGGATGCCCATTTTCCACAAGTTGATATGATTCTTTAGGGTCTTAATGAAAAGTCTATAACATACTTTGGTTAAAATTTCTCAATGATAGTGTAAATCATCACCTTTTTACTAAGGATGGGACGATACACCTACCTCCTGATTCGATACTATCATGATACTTGGGTGGCGATACGATATGTATTGCGATTTTTTTTTTTTTTTTTTTTTTTTTTTTTTTTTTTTTTTTTTTTTTTTTTTTTTTTTTTTTTTTTTTTTTTTTTTTTTTTTTAATTTATTTTATTTTATTTTTTTAAGAATTTTGATTCTACAACTATTGCGATTCGATATTGCTGAGTTGCGATTTTTGTTTTTAACTCTAGACCAGTGGTTCTCAAACCTCTCCATGAAGTACCCTCAGCACTGCACATTTTGTATGTCTCTCTATATCTGACACACCCACTTCAGGTCTTGCAGTCTTCACTAATGAGCTGATGAGTTGAATCAGGTGTGATAGATGAGGGAGACATACAAAATAATGCAAGAGCTGGGGGTACTCCAGGACAGGTTTGAGAACCACTGCCCTAGACCAGGGGTTCCCAAACACGTTCCTGGAGCCTCCCCAACACTGCACATTTTGCATGTCTCCTTTGTCTTACACACCCATTTCAGGTCTTGGAGTTCCTACTAATGAGCTGATGAATTAGGTGTGATTGATAAAGGAGACATGCAAAATGTGCAGTGTTGGGGAGGCTCCAGGAACGTGTTTGGGAACCCCTGCCCTAGACCATAGGTCTTCAACCATGCTCCTGGGGACCCACTGTCCTGCAGAGCTTAGTTCCAACCCTAATCAAACACACCTGAAGCAGCTAATCAAGGTCTTCAAGATCACTTAACAAGTCACAAGCCAGGTGTGCTGAAGTAGGTTGGAAATAAACTTTGCAGGACAGGAACAGGGTTGAAGACCTATGCTCTAGACCAGGGGTGGGAAACGTTGATCCTGGAGGGCCGGTGTCCCTGCAGAGTTTAGCTCTAACCATAATCAAACACACCTGAACTAGCTAATCAAGGTTTTCAGGATGCAGTTAGGTATTTTTTTTTTTCTAGGTTTTTTCAGGGTTGGAGCTAAACTCTGCAGGAGAGTGGCCCTCCAGGATCAACGTTCCCCACCCCTGCTCTAGACTGTGGGAAAAAGTTGAATGATACACATAATATACTGTCAAGACAGACAATTAAAAAAAAACCCACACATCTTAGTAGTTACTGTTGCGATTCGATATTACAATTTATTGTGATTTTTGTTTGCTTATTAAAGACTAGACAATGGAAAATAGTTGATTATACCCTTAAAAGAGTCATTATCAAAAACAATGCATCACATCTTTCTAAACTTTTATTTCAGCATACACATACAGAGTGTATATTTAAAGTACCTTGAACAATGAAACTTTAAAGTACCAAAACCCTGAACTTGCACATGAATATAAGTCAAATATTCAACAAAATGAGCAGAAAAAATTCTTTCTGAAATAAAATAGTGCTATGTTATTTTGCATACCGTTTCAGTCATGTTTAGTCATGTTTTCCCGGCAGTTGGGATTCAAAACGTGAAGGTGGAAGAGGTTTGATCCTCTGCCTCCGTCGTGGTTTTGCTTTCTCACGCCGGCTTTAAACATATATGACATCATTTAATACAGCGGCACTGCACACGCAGAACGATCGTTGTATGACATCTAGGGTTGCAAAGGGGTGGAAAATTTCCGGTAAATTTCCGGAAACTTTCCAAAAATCCCAGGAAGATTCCAAAAAATCCCGGAAAGTTTCCAAAATTTCTGGAAAGTTTCCTTAAATTTACTGGAAATTTTCCAAATTTTGCAACCCTAATGACATCAAAGCACTGAGAGAGCTACAGAGAAAAGACGGCTCCGCATACTTTCTAATCGCTCTCGCGGTACTTTTATGTCATACACTGATCGTCTGCAAGGTGCTGCTCCAAGTTGAACACACCTATACATTTTGCCCTCTGTTGGAATTAAAAAGTGCTAACTTCTCTCCACCACCTCTTCGGAAAAATAAAATAATGAAATAAAAAACGATTCTGAGGTAAACCAATTGATTTTTAAATAGTTTTAAAAAGAATTGCAATAGAATTAATATGTGAATTAATATTTTTTTCTCCCACCCCTTGTCAAAAACAGCTCTGATCACAGCGACCCGTGTCGGTGCATGTCCCTTTAAATGCTAATGAGCTCTGCTCACCCGCTCTTCTCTTCTGTGGGGAGACGAGCAGTATTCTAGACCAGGGGTGACGAACTCCGGTCCTGGAGAGCCGCAGCCCTGCAGAGTTCAGCTGCAACCCTAATTAAAACTCACCTGCCTGTAGCTTTCTAGTAACCCTTCAGACCTTGATTAACTTGTTCAGGTGTGTTTGATTAGGGTTGAAGTTGAAGCAAAAAGGCTTGTTCGACTTCATGACAAAAGCAATGCATTCTGGTTAGAACATTTGTCTGACTTTGATCGGCGCTGCAGCCGCCTTACGATCACACGTACCATCAAAGTACCGTGAGAGCAAAACGAGACCAGCCGCCTAGGTCAGGCACTGTAGTTGCTCTAAATCGGCTGCAGAAGCCTTGATGACGACACACTTTATTCTCATTGGTCAGATTCTGCGATGACAAGCATAAGGTGTGTTGCTTGTGTTTATTCTAACAATTCATTTCCAATAATGCTCTCGCAAATCTGTGTTTTTATAACAGTAAAGCTTTTTTAGTGTAGTCGCACTGTTATATTGAGTCACATTTATCGAAATACACTGATAAAAGCATATAAACCCCCCCTTTATTGGTATTTAAATAGTATATGTTGATGTCGAACTTTATTCATGAACAGATGGCGGCGTATTAAGCAGTATATAAATAGTGTTTCTGTTGCTCATGAAAACGTTTCTGAAACGTTGGGTGTATTTGATAAATATTGCATTTAATTCACTTCATCTGTGATAGATTATGCAAACACTGCGAGAGCGTCACTAACGGGAGCAGAAAGTGTTCGACTTGACGTCTCCGCTTTCAGTTCCGCCCCGAATGCAAGCGGCTACTCTTGCCAGCCGTTTGCAGGCTAGTATAGTTCATCTCGAACAAGCCAGGACGGACGTTCACCACCCCTGTTCTAGACTGTCAACTTCAGCTGCATTCCAGTGTTGCCAAGTCCACGGTTTTCCCCTGGAATTGGGCTACTTTAACACTGTTGCCGCAGGATGTTTTTCATGTTCGTGGGTTAAAGCAAACCCAATAACATGATATTTAGCCCATTGAAATGCGACTTTTACCAGGGGAACCGCTCAAAAAAGGTGTATTTCACCCCCCTGAAAAGCGATTGGACTAGTTTTGGGCTAGCTTTGAGTGGCAATTGGGTGAGTTTTGCTGTGAAAACCTGGCAACCCTGCCACATTCAGTGCATAGCTAGCACATTATTAAGAAAGATGATTCGCAAGGATTCATTTAAAAAAAACAAAACACTTATACTCACTACTTCTGTAGGTGAAGCCGGATCACAAATGATTCGCGCGAACATAGACACATTTAGGTAGATCGGTGAGGGGTGGGGACCATTCCCTTCAAATACAAAAGTAATGCACTGCGTCTTCAGTGGCTCAGATGTCAGGAGTAAATGACGACTGCTATGTTCATTATTACACCCAACAACGGAACACTTCAATCGATTAGGAGCCATTCTTGTCTACATCTGCTCAATGGAGGACTGTTGACAGCTCACTCATGGCAGGTCTGTGATATAGCGCTAGTGTCAATCAACAATGGTGGGAGCGGCCTGGGTCTGTATGACATCACACAGCCAATAATCTGTGAACGCCTTGATTTGAGAAAGGGGTTATGATTCATAGGGATTTAAAAAAACAAACAAAAAAAAACTGTTGGATTTTTATCATTATAGGGTAGCTGTGTACACACTGCCAAGACACATTTCAGTTCAAACAACATGTAAAAGTGAATTTTGCATCCGATGACCCCTTTAAAAAAAATGATTCCATGATCTGTTTCTTTGTCCTTCAATGCTCTCTCTTTTTCTCTCAGTGGTTCTCGTAACTTCAGCAGCTGTAGTGCTGATGACTTTGAGAAGATGATCTTGAACTCAGGTGGCCGCTGTCTGCTGAACATACCGCGGCCGGACGAGGCGTACAGCGCCCCCTTCTGCGGAAACAAGCTGGTGGACGTGGGCGAAGAGTGTGACTGTGGGTCAGAGGAAGTAAGTCAACTGATTCCAGATTAGTTTTGTGATTTGTTTAGTTATTGGATGAAGAGAACTGCTGATTTCACATTATTGAAGATTGTGGTAGTTGTTGTCTGATTTAGTAACCAAATTGAGCCAGTGATAGTAGGAGTTATGATGAAGATCAGGGCTGCAACAACGAATCAATAAAAATAGTGCTAATATATAGCACTATATAATAAAGTTTGTTACCGCCCTAATGAACACTAAAGAGAATTTCTGAAGGTTGTGTATGTGAATTTTTCAGGAGTGTGAGAAGGATCCGTGCTGTGAGCCGAAGACGTGTAAGCTGAGGTCAGGTGCTCAGTGTGCGTATGGGGTCTGCTGCAAGAACTGCAGGGTGATTACATCTTTTCTAACAATGTAGCTCTTCTCCAAATGCAGTGTTGTTATTGTTCATGCTAATTGAAACACAGCTGAAATAAAATCTAAATATTAGATGAAAAATGAAAATTAGAATTATTTCAGTCATTTATTTTCATTTATTTGTCCTTTACACAGTGAGTTTTAGACCAAATTTGACTAGTTAGGTCATATATCTCATCAACCAGCTCACAAGGACAGAGCTAATATACACATGCATACTTTTTGTTCATGTGTTCTGATTAAATGCAGGCAAAATTTTTATGTAATATTTTTCTCTCTCCATCTGTCAGTTTTTGCCTGGTGGTACAGTGTGCAGAAGCAGCACGGATGAATGCGATTTGCCGGAGTACTGTAATGGCTCATCTGCCCTCTGTCAGAACGATGTCTTCAAACAAGACGGCCATCCCTGCAAAGAAGGCCAGGCTTACTGTTACAACGGCCAGTGCCAGCACTACGACACCCAGTGTCAGGCCATATTCGGCACAAGTGAGTATACAGTGTGGGTGATAAATAAGAAATAAGAATATTATCTATCCAATATTTTAAAATGAATAAGGAACATTAAAAGGCACTAAAAAGTTAGACATAGTGGTACAACCACAAATTTTTGGTCTGATCTTTTACTGATTTGTCATACTGTATATGGTATTTAATGTTAAAATTATTTAAGAATATCTAACAGGACATATAAAAGCCATTTGGCATGTACATTTTCTAACACTTCTATATTAAAATTAACAACTAGCAGTATTATGTCGAGTGTATTACAAAAGACTCAGTGGTGCCCTCTGTTGATAATCTATCTGACCTGCAGCTCTGCAAGGAGCACAGACACTACTGTTCAAAAGTTTGGAGTCAGTAATGTCTTTTTTAAAGAAGTCTCTTATCCTCACCAAGGCTGCATTTATTTGATACAGTGAAAAATACAATACAGTAAAAACAGTAATGTTGTGAAATAGTATTACAATGTAAATCAAATGGTTTTCTATTTGAAAATATTTTAAAATGTAATTTATTCCTGTGAAGCAAAGCTGACTTTTCAGCATAATTACCCGTCTTCAGTGTCACATGATCCTTTAGAAAAGATTTTTTTTCAAGACTCTTTAATAGAAAGTTCAAAAGATCATTTAAAATATTCTGTAACGTTATAAATATCTTTACTGTCACTTTTGATCAATCTAATGCATCCTTGCTGAATAAAAGTATTAATTTCTTAAAAAAAAACAACTTTCTGATCCCAAATGTTCAAAATAAATTCTAGTTGACAACGAAACATTTCTCATTTTCATTTTTTAACCTGCATTTTAAAATTTTGTTTAGTTTTTCTTTAATTACAAATAAAAGAGAAAAAGAAGTGAATTGATATTCTGTAAATGTCTTTCTTTTTGTGTGTGTAGAGGCTAAAGCTGCTCCTGAGCTGTGTTTTAAGGATGTCAACTCTAAAGGCGATCGCTTTGGAAACTGTGGCTACCATTCCAGCGGATTCAAGAAGTGTGAGAGCAGGTACAGCACAGCAAGATACACTGCATTACAGTTCAATTACAATTCAATTTTTCCCCAAACCCCATAAGAGCTCACACACACTCTCATTCCCTCAGGAACGCCATGTGCGGGAAGCTGCAGTGCGAGAATGTTCAGTCCTCAGTCATATTTGGCATCAAGCCGTCAATCATCCAGACCCCCATCGCTGGCACTACCTGCTGGGGTGTGGACTTCCTCCTGGGCTCTGACGTGCCTGATCCCGGCATGGTCAATGAGGGCACCAAGTGTGGAGAAAATAAGGTGATGGAGAAAAGTAACATTGACCAACTTATTAAACATACAAAGTTTCTTCTTAAACTATGTGCACAGATTGGCAAAACATGTTTATTGAAGTGTTTAGCCACTTCCACATATGAGCAAATATTTTGTATAAGGATAGAGGTTAGAGGAGCTTTTCTTTCCTCTAGGAATATTGCTTTATTTTGCTTAATACAGAAATTATCCTAGCTTTAAAGGATATATTATAATAGCTTTTAAACTTTTATTGTGTCTCTAGAATATCTACACTAAAGATAAGATGATGTTGAATTATTGCAATGAATACCCTAAGGTCATAATGCATCCTCAAAGCTGGTGTAAAATTAACAAATTCATTTAAATTAAATTTATTTTTCTTTATAATTTATTTCATTTTGTTTGGCTTTATAGGGCTATATGCTTCTTTTTGAACTTCTGATTATCTATCTATCTATCTATATCTATCTATCTATCTAAATCCAGTCATTTTTTTCAAGATTTCACAATTTCATCTATGAGCTGAATGAGAAGTTTTTGACTTTGTGTATTAACTAACTGCTTATATGTATATGTATTGCAGGTTTGTCTGAATTTTGAGTGCAAAAATGCAGACGTGCTGAATTATGACTGTGATGTTGAAAAGAAATGCCACGGCCATGGGGTACATATGCATTTACTACCCACAAACCCATACCACCCTTTTACATACACATCATTTCAAATATACCATTTTACATTCACCTATTTTCAAATCCTAAATACCTAGAGTTCAGCTTGATAAAATGTTTGCTGAGTGTGTGTATTTGTGTTTCAGGTGTGTAACAGCAATAAAAACTGCCACTGTGAATACGGCTGGGCTCCTCCGTTCTGCGAGGCCTCTGGTTATGGAGGAAGCGTCGACAGCGGCCCCACCTGGAACGGTAAGACTGCTTCAACAACTGCACAGCTAGAGCTTCACATAGGATTATCAGTGCTTTTAATATGTGTCATCTGTAAATGTGATCGCCTCAAGTGGAATCGCCCAAATCTGCTATGTTAATTTCAAATCTTCCCCTCTCTCTGAATTTCACTCAGATAAAGATACTTCCACAAGGGATGGTCTGCTTGTGTTCTTTTTCCTGATTCTTCCTCTCTTGGCGTTGGGTTTGTTTGTGTTCTTCAAGAGAAACGAGCTGAAGCGACGCTTCTTCAGAAAGAAACGCTCTCAGGGCTACGAGTGAGTAGACAGAGTCACTTAACACTCGACCTTTCACTGCACTGTAATGATGTCTTCAACAAACCCAGTATGTTTAATGTTTATTTAAACCCTAAGCTAATAATGTAGCCAAAAAGCAAGTGTTCATTAAATTAAAATAAATTAAATGGGAAAAAAAAAAAAAAAAAAAAAAAAAAAAAAAAAAATATATATATATATATATATATATATATATATATATATATATATATATATATATATATATATAATTATTATTATTATTATTATTATTATTTATTTATTTTTGATAATTTATGGAATGGTAATGCATGATCTAAACATTAGAACCTTAGAAGATAATTGTTAAATAATTATTTAATGAAAAGCATTAAATGAGTTAAATGAATTAGTTAAATCAACTGAAAAAAGCTAAAATAAAAAATAATTTAAAAAAATAAAAACAAAATAAACGCAAAAAAATAATTTTATTTTCACGTCATGTGACCATTTTATATATATATATATATATATATATATATATATATATATATATATATATATATATATATATAACTCCAGGGGTTTTGTGAAAACTACAGATCGTAATTTCTAGCATTTTTGTATCCTGCTCATGGATAGAATGATTGATTGAGCCCAGTGCTTTAAGGGTGTTGTAGCTTTCCTAGTTTTTTTTTTTTTCCCCCATCACAGCACTTTTTATCTGTTTTCTATAGTTGTGTTGCAGCAATTTTATAAAAATGTGTTTCTACCGCATACACCAAGAAATTTAATTGAAGTTGGATTAAACTTTTATTATTATTGTATTATTCAGTGGTGATTGACCTCTTTAATTATTTTACGTCAAAGGAGTTTATATGATAAAAAAGGAATTATTATATTATTCATATATAAATTTAAAATCGCAAGAAGTTTTTCAATCCAGTATTTTAGGTCAGGAGTTTGGCTGACAAAAATGTGAATTCAACTCTTAGAATCAGAATTAGAATCTGCCAGCCAATCAGAATCAAGCATTCAACAGCATCGAAGTGTAACAGCAAATACGCAAGACTTTCTCCAACAACAAGTTCAATAAGTCTGCATCCGAAATATGTTGTATGTTCAGTTTTTGTTGTTGTTATTGTTAAAATGTATTGTGTTCAGTATAACCTAGTATTAATACTGATCAGCTGTCTTTGGTTGTTCATCAGAGCTGACAGCAGACCGCAGACTACTGTGTCCCAGCGGGGAAACCCCAGCAGTATAGTGAAGGACGGGGTGAGTGACCTCTGCAGGACTCTTCACTGACTACCACTCTGCCAATGTTTAACTAACATAGCTAGTGTAACTAACCTAGTACTTCACCTTCAGATTTGAGATATTTTTCAGCATACGTGCCTGAGCATAACACAACTGTACGACTGTCCCACTGAACGCCTGAGGAATGACACTGCAGCGCAAACTTAACCAGCTAGTAAATCAGTTCATTAGTGCACCAAATTTGGAACATTCCTTGTTAAACATTACATTCCCACATTGACAAATATTTGGAAAGAACACTTAATGGGAAATTCTGAGAAATGGTCTGTCCTTCACATTCAGCTGAAGTCATGAAATGTTGCAGTTCTAGACAATAGCAGAATGTCTCTGTTTTGAGCTCGTCTGCTGCTGATATATAGATAATGACCAGGCTCCTCTCTTTTTCTCTTCTATGATAAAGCACCAGGCTCAGTTATTGCCACCAGCAGAGGTAAATAACTGCATACTATTTAAGAGGGTTTTACTGTATTTGTACTGTGGGGCATCTCTGCTGCTGTTGCTTGTACAGTCTCTGCTTCACTGCATTGTTCCTAACCTTTCTCTCCCTATACTAAGACTATCAAATTAAAAACCCTATACTACTGTCAAGTTAACAATCATCTTGCACATTAATAATCATATTTCATTATTTTTAAATTATTATTTAATTTAATATTAAACTATTATTTAAATAAATGAATTAAATTAATAAAATAATAATTATTGCTATTTATCTCTCTGATTTACTCCTACTAACCATGTCTTGATGTATACTTACTAACAAGATTAATTCTCACGTCAGCTCTTCATTGCTATCGTGCCGCTTTGATCTTTTAATTTTCTTTCAGAGCTTTTTGTTTCAGGCATATAATATCATTCTGCTCTAATCTTCTAAAGGAGGACCTGACATTGTGTAACATGGATATTCATAATGGTTTACAGCTAAGCTTATTTGACATATCAAGATTTAATTTTCTTTTTGTGTAATTGGGTTAAATCCATCAGTGTGCAATTACTCTGTTATTTAATATGCATAAGCATGTACTGTACTGTGCTGTACTGAATAGTTTGAATGGCCAGGCGAGTGCAACATTAGTTTATTTGAGTATTGTTTTAATAGTGCATAAACGAGTACTTTAAGCTTAGTTTCATATGATTTTAGATGTTTAGTTATGTCACTAAACAAAGACTTAAAGGGTTGAAAATTTTGTCATGATTTACTCACCCTCAAGTTATTCCAAACCTGCATGAGTTTCTTTGTTCTGCTGAACACAAACAAAGATATTTTGAAGAATGTTTGTAATGAAACAGTTGATGGTTGCCATTGACTGTAATAACATTTTTCTTTCATACTATGGAAGTCAATGGGTACCATCAACTTGAGGGTGAGTAAATGAAGACACAATTTTAATTTATGGGTAAACTGTCCCTTTAACTCTGACTGATGTTAATTAATTTTAAGCTTATTTAGATTAGTTCATTTATTCTTAAGTTACCTGACATCCATCTGTTTCTTCAGCAGTAACACAAGTTTCTGTCTCTTCACAGGTGGTTCAGACTAATAAATCAGCCTCTGTGCCATCTTACGCCACCAGACCGCCACCACCTCCGTTTGCACGGTAATAATATACAATACTGTTCAAAAGCTTGGGGTCAGTCTTTTTTTTTTTTTTTTGGGAAAGAAATTAATACTTTTATTCACCAAGGACACGTATTAAATAGTTTAAAAGTGACGGTAAATACATTAAAGGAACACTCCACTTTTTTTGAAAATAGGCTCATTTTCCAACTCCCCTGGAGTTAAACAGTTGAGTTTTACCATTTTCGAATCCATTCAGCCGATCTCCGGGTCTGGCGGTAGCACTTTTAGCTTAGCTTAGCATAGAGCATTGAATGCATAGATCAGCAGGCGCAATGATATTACGCAGCGCCTGAAAGTAGTCCCCAGCTATATCATAACTAGTTACCTAGCTGGGGACTACTTTCAGGCGCTGCGTCATATCATTGCGCCTGCTGCATCCATGGTACGGCAGCAAAGTTCCTTGATTATTACGCCGGAATGAGAGTATAGCTGCTAGCCATATCGGCCTAGAAAATCACAAATTTTCATTTTCTGTCGGTCTTAGTACACGATGTAACTACAGAAGAGTCAAGCTTTAAATAGGAAAAATATCGAAACTCTTTGGTCATTTTGAGCGAGATGCTAACGGTCTAATCCGATTCAATGATCTATGCTAAAAGTGCTACCGCCAGACCCGGAGATCGGCTGAATGGATTCAAAAACGGTAAAACTCAACTGTTTAACTCTTGGGGAGTTGGAAAATTAGCCTATTTTCCGAAAAAGTGGAGTGTTCCTTTAACACGTTACACATGATTCTGTTTAAAAAAAAAAGATAAATGCTGTTCTTTTTCTAATTATGAAAGAATCCTGAAAATGCTTCACAATTTCCAAAAAAATATTAAGCATTAAGTAATGATGCTAAGAATTAAGCTTTGCATCACAGAAAAAAAAAATTACAATTTAAACTATATTCAAAAAGAAAACTACTATTTTAAATTTTAATAATATTTCAGAATAGTTCTGGTTTTACTGTATTTTTGATCAAATAAATGCACCCTTGGAGAAATGTAAATATCTCAGTGACCCCAAACTTATAAACATAGATAGGTGTCTTTTAAAGCAGTATCCTAATCATGAAACCTCATAAGTTGCTGCTATGTAATATTCTACACAGGCAGCAACATTTTGAAATAAATCCCTAAATCCTGTACTCTGTCCACCCTCCACAGACCACCTGCTCCAACCCAACATCTTATGCCTCAAAGACCAGCGCCTGCACCCCCAGTATAACACAACACACACGTCCGGCTGACAGTTGTATTTCTGTCTGGGATGGACGGGCCAAGTGTGAAATGTTCAGTGGGAGGAGTTGAGGAGGAATCAGCTGGTCGCACCCTCTCCCCCACTTATTCTCCCCCTCCGTCTGCAAACAGCTGTCAACTGTCAATCAATCTGAGAGACGGTCACTGTTGCGAAATAAACCTCTGCTCGCAATACATCGCAGAGTGCATGATGGGAGCAAGAAAACTCTTTAGCCAATTAAACACCTCCCACCTGTCACCCGACAAAAAAGATGTCTATGGCAACACACCGATCTCCTTAATTGTGTTACGATTCTTATGTGCTATATAGGACCACTGCGACTGATTGCACTTCAGTAATATCCACTGTTTATAGGAATGTACAGAGACCCTTTGATCATAGGCTGGCTTTAAAGTATTCATTTGTTTCCCCCTTTTTTTCACTTTTGGTGCAAAATATATTCTGAACACCACATTCAATCTTTTTTTCCCCCCAAATACGTGTTATAATATATAAAAGACAAATGTGATAATTTAGTTTGAGGCATCCTAAACATTTTACAAGGTTATCAAGTCATTAGTAATATCTAAATGGCCCGTGGTAACTGCAAATCGCTCTCTGTTGCACTGTGGCACATTATATTCATAATTTAGGTTTTCTAATACCGCAGTGCAAGTACATGACTTTGTTTTTATCATTTGAAATTGTTGTTACCCAACACAGTGATTTAAATATGATTTTAGCATTTATACATAGTTTTATTTACATACTTTTATTTATACACAACGTTTATAGAAAATCTATTTTTTACTTTATTTGCCAAGTGAAATTCTGTCCCCATCGAGGTAAAAATCAGGTAAACATGAGAACTTGTTTTTGAAAATGACTGATTTGTTATACTTTGTTTGACTGCTGGTTTTATTGTGGTGTTAACATTTTTTTTTTTTTTTTTAACTACAGACAACAATAACAATGAAAGCAAAATAGAAGCTTTTCTCCTATTGTTTTCAAGGGCTACATGACTTTATGCATGATATCACATACTATGCCATAAACACAAAGTCTCTTCCTTGCTGAAACTGTTAAATAAGAACGATAAAAACATTTTGTCTGCATGTTTCACAGACCTCTTCATACCACAAGAGGTAGAGTATGTGTATAAAGTCATGCACCCTCAAACAAACCGCTGTAACGTGTCTGTTGTAGAGCACATTGGACAGTATCCTCACTCTAGGACTCTTCCATCATAGCAAAATCAGCCAAGTGCCATACAATACATGTCTGATAACAACGAGTGTTATTTTACATCTGTGTATTATGTTGTTGTGTATGACTGACTGAACGAATGATAGATTCCCCCCTTCTTGCACTGCATTTCCATTTGTGTGTAATGACAGGTCTAGCAGCTGGTAGCAGTTGTGGATTCTGGATTTCTGATGTTTTATGGATGAAGGATGGATTTGTTCAGGATGGGTGTATTTTGAGCTACCTTCAGTGTGATGGTGATGATTTCAGTTTTTGCATATGAAAATAAAAAACACTGGTTTGTTTTTAATTATGCTGTAAAGTGTGTTTAAAATATCATTTGCACAGCATTGCAAGTTAAGATGGTCTGCTGGACTGATACTACAGTACTTTCATCATACATAACCATAGAAATAAACAAGAACTTATGTACTAAGCAAATTATTTGATCTTGAGACTAGCGATATATAATTCATACACAAATATTATTTGAGCCTGATCTTTTCCATGAATCAGTGTCATGAAAAACTGAAAATTTATAGAGTAATTTTTCATAGAAAATATATTATCATAAAAAATTTTAGTTGTAAATGCTGATGGTACTATTTAGTTGGAAAAGGCTTGTGAGAAAATACTTTTCATTTTCAGTGTTGTTTTGTAATTTATTTAGTATTATAGCATTTATCAGTATGTTAGCTTTCAGTTTTAATTTCAATTAATTTTAATTTCAAGTTTTAGTCTTTTTGTTATGTCCTGTTTTTATTTTTTTTAGTAATTTTAGTCCTTCAACAAGGGAACGTTTCTGGCAAGTTTTTAATCTAATATTTAGATTTTGTTATTTCAGTGTTATTTAAATTAATAAAAGACTAATTTTAATAGTTAAAGTTTTAGTTAACACTGCTCATTTTGCTGGTTTATGAAAACACCACTGAGCTATAAAATCACCTGAACACACATCACGTGGTAAGAAGGAACTTTTTTTTTTTTTTTGTTAACTGTTTATTGATTTTTTTTCAGGGAACAGTAGTATAAAACAAAATGCAGCTGTGCAAATTTAGAACCCACTCCTGGTAGACTTCAGAATAAATAAATAATAATAAATAATATTAATAGATAAATAACAATAAAATAATTTTTATAAAGATTTTAGAAAAGATGACAACATTAAAAGCTGAATGCCATAAATTTACAGTTTTCCTAAGATTTTAGTATTGTTCAATATAAATGGAGATTATGTTTAGGATTGCCGATGTCACGTGATGGCGTAATTATCTTGTAAAGAACCGCTGAATCTATTTTAATTGGTTCTTTTATAAGAACTGTTCAAAAGAACCGATTGGCGGGAATGAGTTGGACTTCACTGAAAATACCGCGCGAAAACTCGAAGTGACGTCTGAAGCGGCTGACGTTCTTCATGACGGAACAGTGCTAGTGTTCTGTAGTCGAGCAGCGCAGGGCTGAGCCGTTACCGACTCCGGTGCACGACCACTTCACAAAGCCTGCTCGCACAAGTAAGTGGTTTTTTCTTGATGTATGCGTACACAATCACATCCGTAGTTAAATGGATGCTTGATTACAACGTCGGCAAAATGCCTAACGAGGAGGCGCGTTTCTCTCTTCACTTCTTCAAATTAGCATGGCAGCTTGTTCTTGTTTGGTGTGACACGAAGTTACCTCATATTTGGTGACATAACTAGGTATTTAAGTATCAGTCCGTTGGCTAAAGGATACTAAACTATCCAGTTACAAAACTACGTGCCTGAACCGACCTTAAAGTAGCTCATTATTGTTGCTAGCTCAAGGTATTGCGGTTCACAACAGAAACGCGTAGGTACGTTATTGTGTCTTTATTCATTAAACAGATACGTTTAACAGTCCCCCCCAAAAAACAGTGTAGTAATAAGAGTTAAAAGTTGCATGACTGGATTCCAGTATCGGCCTCTGATTTGACGGTTAGCATGGGCTGCTAATATTTTCATAAGACCCATGTTTAGTGAAAGGACATCATGATTGACATTCCGTGACTCTGTTAGCCTTCCAACTAGGCATATCCGGTGGGCGGGGTTAGGCATCTCCAGCCAATGAGCGCGCTGTATCAGTGCAGTGGGCGGGCGGTGTTCGGCGACTCATCAGGGGAGTGGAGTGTGGACGCAAGGTCAAAACATAGGCGTGTGGAGGGAGAGAAGGGGTCCATGTTTATTTCAACCACATAGTCATACCAGTTTCATTTTAGCGGAAAAGGACACCGCTAACTGTTAGTCATTTTAATGAAGTAGAGCATAGCTCAGATTATTATAGTGGATGTGATTTATTCCTTAGGAATGAAGGAAAGCCAGTGCTTTGCTAAAACGCGGGTAAAAACTCCTCACAAAGTTGCATACATGTTGTGTTAAAATATTAATTTAATAATGCCAGAAATATTCATTAAAATATAAAATAAGTCAAGGGTATGTAGTGTAACATGCCTTAAATGTCATGTAATATTGATCACGTGTTTTCTACACTCCTGGTGACAAATGTTGTAAATTGTTATAAATTACATATCAGTTAATAAAGGATGTTTTTAACTTTAACTTTTAATAGCATATAGTCTGTAGTATGTTTTTGGGTGATTATAATAAACTCACCTTTGACCCTCATTACTTTCTGTGCATTAGTGAAGGTAATACTGAACCTCTCTTGTGGCAAAAGAACAAGAATCAAAAGTCATCGTGACCTCGTTATGTCACTGTTATCCGAGTTATGCTCTTGTTTATTGGCAAAGTGGCTCGTATCAATTGGGTGAAAAATAAATTCAAAGTTCGCTTAGTTTCTTTCATCATTTGACAAACACTTTCTATATTTATAATTTCTGCGTGACGGTACTCCAGCCAAAACCATTCTGACACATTTTCGTTCCACAGTCACTTTGTATATTTAAAAAAACGCCAAGCTTTTTACAGTTTACAAGACATTTGGTTCTGTTTCTTAAAAATACTAATCCTTTGGACCTCATGGTCTTTATCGGGAGCTTGACTAGTTCTTTGACCTTTTTCTGTTCTCTGGAAGCAGCCATTATGCCACGTAAAGCACAAAACAGCATAAACAGATATGAAATGAGATTACATTCTGAGCTGTATGAAGATCTTTCATGATGATTCCAGTTACTACCTGATTATAGCTGTTTGTTTCTTTTGCACTAAAAATCTCATTAAAACCTCCATGTGATACCTAGGGAATGAACCCATAATGCATTTTAATTCACATCTGACTTGTCTATTCCTTTTTCTTTTCTTTTTTTTCCCCCTATTCCATCCTGACTTGTTCCTTTGCTTTTTTCAGAGTACAAACCACAGACAGGATTCAAAGGTCAAGGGCTTCTGGAACTATCCATTCTTCTCCAGGAAATTGAAACGCCTTTTCCGTTTGAGCTAAAGAAGAAGGAGGTGACACTTCTCTTTTCTGTTGCGGCACTGGGGACATCCAGGAACTTGTGAGTGTGGGTGGCGCTCGTTCAAAAGACTGCGATGCACCGCTTAAGGACTTGTGCGGCACGGCTCCGGCCGATCACGGCCTCACAGACTGCTAAAAATCTATCACAGCAGAGGCCAGTGGCCACCCCTAGGACGTTTCAGCCATTCAGGTGCTACACGGCACCGGTGGCCGCAGAGCCGTTTCTGAACGGAACGAGCTCTAACTATGTCGAGGAGATGTACTATGCATGGTTGGAGAATCCCAAGAGTGTGCACAAGGTAAGAGGCAAAGGACGGGTGCAGGTGGATTATGGGAAGAAGGAATGAAGAGACCTCACTTTCAGTGGTGCCAGTGGTCATGTCCTCCTGACTCTTCCCAATTTCCATTTATATATTTCTAACCCAGTCCCTAAGAAAAGGTTTTGGGCATTTCGTCATAACAATGCCAAAAACTATTCCAATGCAAGTATACACTGAGTTTCCGTCTGTCTGCAGATGCTGGATTGCAACTTGTATGTGTAAGGTCACATTACTGGGATCCCTGTAGTATTTTTAGAGCAGTCATGAGAGTGTGCCGGTTCCAGGACACAGTGACGCACGACGTCTTTATGAGTGTTCAGTTGTTTTCACCCACTGTACTTCTAATGAGGTTTAATGTAATTACCCTCAGTTGTAATAACCACCTTCAAATGTGAGTACAAGGTCCAGGGTATCTTGAGTTAATGTTTTGCTCAATGTTCTGTGTATGGATATCTCCCCTGTCCTTCAGGCAATTACATATTCTTGGATTCAGTTTTATTTTTGTTATTGTGTAACAAGATTGCATTGCGTCACATTATTTTAGAATAGTCCAGTAAAAAACATCTCTTAAAGTCTTCATTTAAGGCTTTAAAAAGGTGTTAAATCAGAGCAATATGTCTTAAATTCATAAAGTTATGCCATTAAATGTTGCATGCATTGCTAAAAATGAATATCTACTTGAGTATTTTTTTGTTTTCCAGTACATATATTTAAATTTAAATCAAGATACATTTACTAGAGATGCAAAATGAAGATGTGAAGTCTTGTTTTCTAAGAAATTGAATGAGTTTATGTTTGAAACGAACAAATATCTGTCAATGGGAAATAAACTTGTTTTCCTGTTGAATTAAGTACATCTTTTTTCTGAACCCATTGACAGATATTTGTTTGTTTTTGACTCATTTTTCTCAGTTTCACAAAAATTATTGTCATTTTGCTTCTCAGGTAAATGTATTATGATTTAAGAAACTTTAGACACTGGAAAACAAAAGTACTGAGGAACACTTTTTGCAGTGTGATCAGAAGGTATAATAACAGTTATTTCCATATTCGAGTAGTCAGAGCTACCCAAACTTTTTTTTTTTTTTGTAAAAATAATGGAGATCGGTTTTTAACTCATTGTGTGCTCCCTAGACATTTACATTTAGAGAGCAATATTGATGCATTGTTCCCTTTAATTTTTCTTAATTTTATTTTATTTGTCTTAAAAAGCCTTACATTTACATTTTATAACACCTGCAGAAACCATGCATTTACACTGGCAGAAAAAAAATCAGGGTTTTTGCTCACATCTGACACAGATCGGAATTTGTTGCACACGTGACACAAAAATCCGCATGAGATCTGTTTTTTTTTTTTTGTTTGTTTGTTTTTTCTCATCCGATCTGAGCCACTTTCAAATGGGGTTTTAAATCCGATTCATATTCGATATCTGGACATCCGACCTGTCTAAACACACATCTGATTCCCCTCAGAACTCTGAGCCACCACAATGCGAGGGTGACACTTTTGACCATAAAGATAACGTTTTAATGCCGGCGTGCTGTATGCACTCACATTTATTGAGGTGGGAACATATATGTAAGGAATTGCGCAACATTCAGGAGCTGATTTTCAACCCCTGCCCCATGTGTTTTATAAATACAACAGCTTTGCTACTAAAAGCTACATTATATTTCTCAGCAGTGTGATGACAACTCAGCTGTTGGCTACTCGCTCACATGCCCTCTCTCATTAATTCATTGGAATTCATTCACATAAATATAATCCTACAGCGCAACTTTATTTTAACTCATAATTCTACATCTAACAAGCTGTAGATAAAATAACATGAAAATTACCGTTGTTTTCTGGTCTTTATCCGTTCAGTCAGATTTTGTGCTGCAAAACATCAAGCTTTTGTCCATGCTGGAAAATAATAATGGCCGCTCGACGTGAATGATATAAATAATTTTAATAGCACAGTCAGGCAAAATCTGAGGGTCTTCCATGTGCATAGTAAAGCAATCACTGACATTTTGGGCATGAATTAATGTAAACTAAAAACAGATGTTGGATACCAGTCGAGTCTAAAGTGAATCTGTGCATTAAGACTTGCAGTGTAAATGCAGCCTAAGTTTTGGCAAAAGGGAACGCAACAGCCTTATTACTAAGTTTTCACTAATCTAGTCCCAGGAATGTGCAAACTCAGTCATGGAGGGCCACTGTCCTACAGAGTTTAGCTCCAACCCTAATCAAACACACCTGAGCTAGCTAATCAAGATCTTCAGGATTACTAGAAGGCTGCAGGCAGGTGAGCTTTTTTTAGGGTTGGAGCTAAACTCTGCATGACAGTGGCCCTCCAGGTCTACATTTGCCTGTCCTTAATCTAGTACCTATTTTTATTTTTATTTTAAACAAACCTTTCACCTCTCCAGTACTATAGACAGCCAAGTTTTATTAAAAGCCCATCTTGCCAGCAGTGAATTACCCCTTTAATTAGAACTGTTCAGATCTATGATTCCTGACAAATGGAAATCAAACTGGTTTATTTAAAAATCACAAACTAGGAGGGGTCATAGAAATTCATTCACAAAAACCCATACATGTATAGGGCTTTTGTCTTATAACCTTGGAGCTGAATTGCAAACAGTTCTTCTTTCATGTGACAGGCTTTGAGTTTGTTTAGTACCTGTTATTTGACAAATCACAATGTCAACCCACACCTGTTCAGAGTCGTTAGTTGTGTCACTGCAAACTCAATGCAGAGTCTCATAGAGTTGTTCACCGTGCAAAAGAACAAGGACAAACTTTGTCGTCACGTGAAATTTGACTCATGTTAAAAAGTATTAATAAGGTCACTGACATCTATTTCATATACGTTTCAAAAGGCTCTCACACCATCATTGCTGAAATTACGTTATCAGTATTATGTGTAAATGTACACACATGCTTTATAAACAAGAAAAGTGTTTATATGAATGTGAATGAATTGCAAAGCTCCCTGAACATCTTATACAACTTCACATTGTATTGGTGAGGCATTTAAACACAAAAAGTAGAATTAATGGTGATTGTGAGGGTTATTTTAATGAAGAAGGCCTTGAAATATTGTATTAAGTATTAATCCAGCTGTTTCTAGTTTTCCTAACAAGCCACATGATTTAAAGTCTGATACATCCATGTCTGTAGCACAAATGGTGCCGGATGAGTTACTCATCGTTACTCATCCCTCATCCCTGACCTTGAGCAATATTGAATAGTATGAGCAATAGTACTAGTGTTGCTTACCATGGCCAGCAGTAGTAATTATTGACTTCTGAAGCATTATCAGACCTGTTTTATAGTTGGATCATGTTCAAAAACAACAAAATAAATCCATTCATGTATTCCACAGATGTTTAATTTGGTAAAAAACGAACCAAGAGTTTTATTATAGATTTTCTTCACACTGTTTTTGTCACTGTGAAACAGTCCAAACTTACATACCATGTAAAAGGGTTTAGACCTTTGTATTTTTGTCTGCTTTATTAGATGTTGTTCAAAATGATTTTAGTAATATCATATCCAGTTCAGTTTGTTTGTTTTTTTTAGCTATTGATTGCATCTTAATTGTCTACATAAAGAGACTAAAACCTGGCTCTTTTCTGTTCTCCAGTCTTGGGACATTTTCTTCAGGAATGCTAATGCTGGTGCCCCCCCAGGTTCAGCCTACCAGAGTCCTCCTCCAATGGGAGTGAGTCTGGCTGGGCTCGCTCAGGCCCAGTCTCTGGTGGGGGCACAGCCGAATGTGGAGAAACTGGTGGAAGACCATCTGGCAGTTCAGTCCCTCATCAGGGCCTATCAGGTACACACACAGATTTTAAAAACCCCGTGCAGTTGTTTCTTTAAAAATATTGGCTTAAAATTGATATCTCAATGCTGCCTTTAATGAGTTTGCAGCGTGAACCTTTAACAAGGTAAGAGATCTATGTTCATTTTGTAAAAAAAAAAAAAAAAATTAAGTAAAAGAGATGCTTTTGATACTGTTTGAGGTTCCAGGAGAACATTCACTAAGCAGATAGCAGAGGTCGACCAGTATTGGGGTTTGCCGATAACTAAGGTGAAAAATATAGCCGATAATTGATTAATGTAGTCAGTAGTTTCTAATAATAAAGAGATATGAATGCAAACTTTCAACTTTTCAGTTAAAATTTTAATTAGTGCTAAACTTTTATGAAATTAACAGTAATGACAGTTTTTCAAATAAATTAAAAATAAATCAAATGAAAAAATAGATGGACCTCATCACACTGACAATTTTGTTTTTATTTTATTGTCATATGAAATTACAAGGTAAAAATGCAGCTTGCTGGATCTGCACAAATCATAACTAATATATTTTTTTTATTTACAATGCTGAATTATGATGACAGGTGAACAGTTTCCATCCTTGACTTTGATTTATTGCACCGTGGCTAATAATAATCCTCTGGCACAGGCCACGTAGGAACATGCATAAACCAGGTTCACCAACTATCACCGCTGATTTTCCCAATAACTGGTTGTTTCATAAAGCAAATAAATGGTTCCATAAATGTGGCAATTAATCCGTAAAATGATATATTGGCCGACCTCTAGCAGATAGTCCCGATTGATTGAAAATGGCAAATTGTGCAATACCTCATTTTGGTTGTATCGTTTCACATCTCACGTTTGTGACGCTGTGAAAGATTGGGCTCAATTCACAGTCATGGGATCTGCTTGGTGAACTCCTAATGTCTTGTGACTGCTGTTGCCTTGTTTCCAGGTAATGGGGCATCACAATGCAAACCTCGACCCACTTGGCATCAGTTGTGTAAATTTTGACGAGTCCCCAGTAGCTACTGGGTTCCAGCATGTTGGTGAGAAATGTTTCTGTCCCCCACAGCTCAACAGACCACCATTAATGAGCCCGTTTTGTGTGATTGTCGCTTTCCCCTTCCCTTTATCTGTCCCTCTTTCTCTCATTTTCTTCTCTCCCCTGTTTTTCAACTCTTATACCCCAACCCCCTCTGCACCCGACACTTCATTTCATCTTCAATCACACTTCATCTCAACCTTCTCGTTCTCTTGCTGTTCTGCACTTCCTCTTCTGTGCCTGCTTTCTCCCCCCTTCTATATCTTTTCCTTGTGGGTGGTTTTGCGCTCGGCTCCCCTGTTTGTTGGGGACCTCTTGTCTCCTGTAGATACGTGGTCACCATGTGGCTCAGCTGGACCCTCTTGGGATTATGGATGCTGATCTGGATTCGTGCGTTCCCACTGACATTATTACATCATCGGATAAACTCGGTGAGGAATTATGAATGTGCGCCAAATCTTGGTTAGGATGTTTTGTCAAAACTGCTTTCCATGACAGTTGGTGATTGAACTTCATAATTTATTCAGAATGATGGGTTGTGTGTTAAATTCATGATGGAAGAAACCCATCAGCTTTTCTGGAAAGCAGTTTTAGAAAAAAAAATTTTAATATATATTTAGACAGGCTGTTGTGATTCTGGGTTTGCTGTGATGAAGGCCAGCAGCACTGTATTTGGCTTCTACAAAAGAAGGTGGCTATACATCACTTAAAGATAGCAGCTCCGCCCCTTCCTGTACAGTTTCACGCTTGAGGTGGCTGGAAAGATGTGCTTTGCTAGACCAGTCTTTGTAGAGATTGGCTTGCTTATATGTTTTGACCTTGTTGTTACAAGCACACAAGAAACTTTGTATTTTCTGCACACTGTTCTGCTGGAGAGGTTAGGCTTGATATGGTTGCTGGTTTCCAGACACCATGACATTTTACATTTGTACTTGTATCCATCGTGGACCAACGCTAGATGATGCAGAAACTCTTATAGGAGCCATCAGTGGTCTGATGGCAGACTGTAATCGGAAATATAAACCTCTTGATTCACATGCACTCTAGTTAAACTGTTGATTAGGGTTTTTAAATTCTTTTCATCAAACATCTGTACAAATGAATGACTTATGACTATAGAGAGAATATTTACTTTGAGGAGAATGCAGTTGACTGATGGACAAAAGTATAATCAGTTGTAAGCCTGCAGCTAATTAAATCAATTAATCTATTGATTCTTTTTCAGTTAGTAGTTTAATAATTAACAAATTTTAGGGCGTCATTTAAAGACAGTAAATAAATTCAGCCCAATGTGAATAGTTCAACACTCACTTTAAACAAAGTAAACAAGTCACAACCGTATTCTTAGGTTACCATAATGACATTGTCAAAGATGGCAGTGTCAATATCAGTTCTCACATTATATTACCTGACAAACAACTAGCTGTCAGTGCAGGTTTGCTAAGAAAGCGGTTGAAAATTTGTCCTGAAAATTTGCAGGTGTCACTTCGGTAGAATGCAGCGCTAACACTCGTCAAAAACAAAATGTAACATAAACGTATTAAGCACAAAATATGTACCATAAATTTTGCCTCTGAAAGGGAAACTCCTACAAATGCATATTCAGTAAGGTCAAGCACAAAAATAACTGTCCACACATTTTCAGCACTAATTCTTCACTGCGCGTCTTTAGTAAATCCTGAGAGTACAGTTTTAATGCCAAAAGACAGTTTCATTAGTAAATCAAGCCCATAATTTTACATTTTGTCTAATATTTAGATTTCATTTAAGTAACTGTAATAAAGTTTACTATTTTATTTATTTTTTTATTTTTTTAACCTTGACATATAATTTTCAAAATGATTCTCATGGTACGCTGACATCTAATAAAGTGAGTGGATTCTGTTTACTTCCCACGCTCCCCTCTAAACTGTTCTAGGAGTGTGTAAGCTTGGTGAGCTGGTTTCAAATTCTGTGAAATAGGAGGATTACTTGACATCCACAACAAATCCATGTGTACAACTGCGACAATGATATAGGGATGCTGAAATACGCAAAAATACACAAAAGTACATACAGTGGCTTTAATTTCAACTTTATTTAAATTACCACAAATGACTTTTTCAAATAGTTTTAGTTGACCATAACAACACTGACCTGGGTGTTGAGCATTCAGAAACCCTGGGAACTTACATGTCACCTAGCACCTGAAAACGTGGAACAGACTGTACTTCTATACAAACC
This sequence comes from Tor tambroides, assembly GCA_021397915.2. Classification (NCBI taxonomy): domain Eukaryota; kingdom Metazoa; phylum Chordata; class Actinopteri; order Cypriniformes; family Cyprinidae; genus Tor; species Tor tambroides. Next base: position 23,183 of record JAFVLL020032117.1, on the reverse strand, counting down.
CACATTTCTTTCATGATATTGAATATGGCATCTGTTAAAGCACAAGAAGTCTTGGCATCTGATTGGTCCATAAAAGTATTTGTCAAGCTAAAACCAGTGACACAGTAACAGCTAAAACACCTGTTCACCATATCACTTATTTCTGTTGCATAGCAACATTCTGTTATTGGCAGGCATTTAGTGAAAGGGTTAATGCACTGAATGAATTTGCCTAGTAAGATAGCATTTTAGTGAAAATGTATGTCCCTAATATATTAATATGTAGTAACCATTTTAGAGCTGTTTGGCGAAAGATTAACCTGATACCTGAATCTGATCAAATGTAAAATGGTGAAAATGTTTCTTTCTCTCTCCTCTCACTGCTAAGCTCTGCTAAGTAGTTTACTAACCCTGATGCCTTAATGCCTCTCAGCTCCTTTAGTTCCTTCAGAGACTAATGCATAAACACCTGTGTAACCAACATCTGGATTATATTTAACCTGGACACTGTTATACCATAAAATAGAAATGAAGTATGATTAAGAAAAACAGGAGGGGACTTCAGAATACCACTGCATGCCATCTTAGATATAATAGACTTAACCCCAGTTATCTATATTTATACCTTACTACAATTATAAATTTAATCTGTGCCCAATTTATAAATGGCAAATAAAAACTTTTGTTATAATTCATGTCGGGCTATAATTTTCTGCCTTAGTATGTTAATGTAGTAAATATTTTAATTAATTGTATTGTTTTTATTCTGCATATTTTGCCACAAAGCGAATGCAAAAAAGTCCCCCTAGGTCTGATAATTCCCTATAGGTGACTAGTTACTCATATACATAAACTACAACAATACATTATTAAAATAATTCAAAATAATCCTTTTTTTTTTTAATGTGTTGAACCAGTACTTTCAAAACATTGTATTAATTTCATGATTTCTTTTCACTCAACTGTGCCTTTGTGTGTATATTGATGTAGGTATGAGCGTAGGTGAGCATTTATTGCTGCATTTATGTAAGAGGACAGCTCATAAAATCATTTGCACTCTGTACATTGTCACTGTATATAGACGAACATACATAAAAATGTGTTCTGATATATGTGACCCTGGACCTCAAAACTAGCCGTCATAAGTAGCACGGGTATATTTGTAGCAATACCCAACAATACACTGTATGGGGCAAAATTATCGATTTTTCTTTTATGCCAAAAATCATTAGGATATAAAGATCATGTTCCATAAAGATATTTTGTAAATTTCCTACCGTAAATATATCAAAACTTAATTTTTGATTAGTAATATGCATTTCTAAGAACTTCATTTGGACAACTTAAAGGTGATTTTTCTCAGTATTTAGATTTTCTTTCTTTTTGCACTCCCAGATTCCAGATTTTCAAATAGTTGTATATCAGCCAAATATTGTCCTATCCTAACACACTATACATCAATGGAAAGCTTGTTTATTCAGCTTTCAGATAAAACAGTATTTTGAGAAGTACTCTTGAGAAGCAGCATTTTATATCTACTTCATACCCACTTAGTACATATTTGACCTTGACCTTCATACCCACTTAGTACACCATTTGCACAAACTACAATGTAAAAATAAATGATAACTCCAAAATTAAAAAAGGCCAGAGAGAGGACTGAAAGCTAAATTATGATCATTTTCTTTGAAAGTAGAGTGTTTATCCTTTCCGTAGCTAGTCTTGGCTCTGCCTGGCAGTGTGTGGGATTTAAGCTTTATCTTCTCTGGTCATGAAGGCTGTGATTTATCATGGGCCTTGACTGTATTGCTGCAGCATTAAGGAGTTGCTTGGTTTGATGCCTGGTGTGATTCAGTAAAGGAAAGTTGAGTTTTGTCTGGAATCCATATTAAGATGTGTGGTTCACCTCAGTAAGTGACTCTTTAGATATCATTAGTGCAGCTGTGCTGTAGTTTAACGTTTGTTAGTCTCTCTCATTGGGATTATCTATGTGAGGATTTGGAATCACTAACTCCCAGTGGATTTTTCTTCCCTGCTACTGCCTCTCCAGACCTTACACATGTCAAGACACGTCTAAGTGCTCTAACCATCGGAGGTAGGCTTTAATGTCAAAACAGTTCTATGCCTCTTGCTATATAGCAATGTTTTAGTAGCTGCAAGTAGTTTTAGCTGCTTTTTTGTGTGTATTTTGATTTTGGCAGTGCTAGTTAGTTTTGTGGCCACTTCAATTTTATGCATTATATTTTTCCAAAATTTCAAAAATTAAAAAAAAATCAGAAATGTTCTTTGGATCGAAGAATGGCAGCTGTAACTGTTTAAGGATATTAATTAAACCAACTGTCAGAAAATCTAGAATGTAGAGACTCTGTGAACCTAAAAATATTCTACGCTTTACAATTAACTAGCTTTACTGATTTTATTTTTGTGCACAATGGTGTGTCGTCAGTAAATAGAGGTTTATATGGTATATTATGGTAGCTTTTAGGGTTAAACGTATCAAAACACCAAGAAATATTCTGTATATTGTCATTGTGTTTTGTACTGAAACTACTATTTCAGACATCTTCAATCATGGTAAAAACTTTGCTTTTTTTAGGGCTGTCATCAGAATAAAATAGTCAATTGTAATATCATTCCCACTTACAGATGATTTTATATGGAATTGTTTGCTGTGCATTCAGTTTTAATACACTCTAAAAAAAATAAATGGTGCTATGTAGCACTAAAATTGTTTTTTTGGCTCGTACTCATAGGGGAACCACTTTTGGTGCTGTATAGCACCAAATCTTGGTGCTTCAGTGGTTCTTCAGCGGTTCTTTGGCATGACTGAGGGGCTATATAGCACCGCAACCATATACAGAACCTGTAAAGCTCCTGTATGGTTCTACAGCATGTCTGGGGGGCTATATAGCACTGCTTCCATATACAGAACCTGTAAAGCTCCTGTATGGTTCTTCAGCGGTTCTTCAGTGGTTCTTTGGGGTGATTAAGGTGCTATATAGTACCACTGCCATACAAAGAACCTGTTAAGCCCCTTTAAAGGTTCTTTTCGAGCCAAAGAACCACTGTTGGTGCTGTTTAGCACCATTTTTGTTGAAGAAATACAATGCAATATGGCACCTCTTATGGTTCTACATAGCACCATTTGACAAAGGTGCTGTATAGCACCTTTAAAGATATGGTGCTATACAGCACCAAAAGTGGTTCCCCTATGATTACGAGCCGAAAACCACTTTTAGTGCTATATAGCACCTTTTTTTTTTTTTAAAGGGTGTACATTTTAGATTCCCTTGTAAGGAGAAAAAAAATTATCTTTGACAAATTCAAAATTCTTTTTTTTTTTTTTTTTTTTTTTTTTTATAAATAGTGTTTAGCTATTCGATAATAGTATATGCATTGATAACACATTGTAATGTAATGATAAAATAATGCAACTTTCTGTACCAAAATCTTCTAGTCATTTCCGTTGTAAGACTGCTTAAAGTTCTATTTACGTCATTAATTGCAATGCTCAGGAGAACTTCACTATTACACAAATGTACATCTGTATTTTTCACCTTGCTTTACAGAGTCTGAATTTCACTTTGCTGAAATTTCTCAAACCTGTAATTGGGAAAAGGGTAATTCATATGCTCTAAACAGCTGTCCAAATACCAAATAGTAAGAGTGATGTATATTTAATGCCTGTTTTGCATAGCATTGTGTTAGCAGCAGCATTTAAACAGACAAAGAGTTCCTGATTTTCGTTGCCTGTGACATGAGTCTGTGTGTTTATGTTGGTGCTATGGTAAATGGCTCAGTTTACATGAATACTGTCATACGTCTGTAATGTCCAGAACCCCGTTATAAGGACTATACAGACTTTACACAGACAACTTTTAACAGTGTATGCCAAATCATACACTACCACTATACATTACCACAAACACTAATATCAACTCGTCCCTTTGTAAAACAGTTTGTATAACAAAGTAGAGTAATATGCCACCCTACCAGACAAAGGGTTTGAGGGTTTAAAAGCAGATATTAGACAGTTTGTTTGTTCTCGTGGGAATACTTCTAGGTGGAGGAACATTTGGTTATGCATTACCATCATTTGTTTGTCAAACTCAACAGTATGTAAACAGTGCTTTACAGATTACGTGTCCCTTCCACATACCTGTAGCATGTGCCCAACTTTTTTTTTTTTTTTTAACTGATCAAGTTGGGATATGACTTCTGCGGATATGATTGATAAATTATTATATCATTCTGGTAAGGCACTATTCTCTGTACAGCTGCTTTAGAATAATAATCAAATAATTCTTCAGTACATTGTGACAATATTAAAGCCAGAATAATGCATTGTAAATGGATATTTGGATTTTTAATAGTTTTAGTTAACAGTAACAACACCAATCTACTAGTAAGTTTCAACAATTAGTCTTGTTTTAGCTGGTTCTTAAATGACTAGTTGACCATCATGACCCATCTGTATCAGTTATAAGTATATTATTGTAAACGTGTTTCCTGTTCATTGTTATAAACATAAACAGGCATAAATCAAGTAATCTCCAGCCTTTAAGTTCAGAACAACCCAGAATATTCCTAATGAGCTTTAAAAGATCATAGTCATAAAAGATGCAGTTCAAAGAAAGTAGGATACCCATATTAAAAAAAAAAAAAAGATTATTGTGATGAGATGTGGACATTGTGTTTGTAGTGAAGAACGCTTCTGCTCAAGGTCTGGCTTTTTTGGGGAGATTATTTTGATGTGGAGTGCATTTTGGTTGCTGTGCTGTCCTCTAGCTTCAGATGAGGTGAAGGGAAGCTTTATGTGGTGGTTAATAAAGTCTATGTATAGTATTTAGTTTGGATGCTTTTGTAATATTTCTAAAACACACACACACACACACACACACCTCTCTATATCCACTTCTTTATTCCCACGTGCGCGCACGCATATACACACTAAAAACAAGTTCACGCTCAGCCTCTCTTCCCCCTCTTTCTCTCTTGCTCGCTCATTAGCGCTCTCATTAACACACTCTGATCTACTATAGGTTACTCTCTCTCTTTAACATACGTGCTCATACCTTGAGGTGCATGGCTGCCTCTTTTTGCACTCCTTGCTGAGCAACCAAAATGGTCAACGCCGACAGGTCTGTTTCTGTGTGTGCTGACCTGTCAGTATCTCTGTACAGCCTCATGCATTGCATGTTATTGAAGGTACTGAATGAACAGCAGTAAATACTCATTTTTCATCCATTTATGAAATTAACTCACATTGCCCAAATATACTAAGCATTTCAGAGAAACTGTAGGCGTGTTTTAATACTCAAAGGTTACAGTTCTGTCAGGCTTTTAACCCGCATGTTGTGGAATTTGAATTAGTGGTGCTGCTGTGGATCATAAAGAAACCGTCTGAACCTTGTGTTCAATGCTTTGGAAATGTGAATGTGTTCGATTCAAAGGTGAATCTCACAAAGCAATGCCCAGCTCATGTTTCAGCCTCAATACAGCAAATAAATGTCATCCTTTATGGACACATTTAATTAAAAAAATTAAAATCATAAACTAAAGATTTTCATTTACATTTTTTTTATTATTATTTGAAATGTGACTTGGACATGTTGACAGGTTTTGTGAGATCAAACTTTACAGGTTTATTGAAATGTATTTATTTGATATTGAAATAATATATTATACTTAAATATTTAGTAAGCAATTTTTAAAAATCATCTCTGTATAAGGATATTGGGGCCCTATGAAATCAATTTTATTTTTTCCTAAATTCAGTGTCACCCCCCCCCCAAATTCAGTTTTTCCCCATTTTTTTTTGTTTTTGTTTCAGTATTTAACATTCCGTTTTAATGGTTAAATTAGTAATCAAAAAGCATGAAATCATGAAACTTCATGAAAAAAAATCATGAAACTCCAAAATTTGACACATTCAGTGAGATTCTGCAGTATACTGTTGCATTTTGATGACTGGATTCTGCAATTTTTTTGTTTGCATTTTCCACAATTTTGTAATCACAGAGCCCTAGGACGTAATCATTAAATTCTTAATACAGATGTTGATGTTTATTTATACTAGTTATATTGGAGCTGCACTTTGTCAAAATGTATGTACTTTAGTGTATACAGTATAACTGTTTGTGAAATAGTACATCTTTCAGTTTTTGAGTTGAGCTGCTGAATTAATAATTATAATAAACAAATTTATTTATACTATTGAATGAGCTCTTCTTTGTTCAAAACTTTAAATTGCAGCTCACAATCCAAAGCTGCTTGTTGACTTAAATTCAGGATGCATTTAATGCAACAATTATACTAGCATTATTAACACCAGTATTATATGATCATGCTGTTAACCCACTTTTTTTCTTTTTTTTTCCTTTTTTTTTATTTGAACCCCCAAATGCTGCACACCCCAACTCTCTCATTAATTTTCAAACCACCTTTCTTTTGCCTTCATTTTCGCTCTCATTCTTTCTCCTTTTCCATCCATTTACTAACCACTTCATGTTCTTTTTATATATTGTCCGCTTTGCTGTTACCATTATTTAACATTTATCATGCTATTTGCCGGTGAATTATTATTATTTTTTTTTTTTTTGTAATGTCCACCATGTTTCTGATTATGCATGGCATCCTCACGTTTACTCCATTCATCGCCCACTAACTCACACATGCTTGTTTTTTTTTTTTCTCTCTCTCTCCTTGTCTGTCTTTTTTCTTGTTTCGCTGTTTTTATCATTTATATCTCCCCCTTCCCTCTCTGGATTGTCTTTTCACTTTGTTACTTTCATTTCTCCTCCATGCTGGCCTTCTTTTGTGTTTCTTCTCTTTTCTGTTGACCCTGTCCCCCTCCCTCTCCACCTGCCCTTCTTCTCTGGGTTGGGTTGGATGTGTTGTGTGTTTGGCTGTCAGGTTTCTATGGGCTGGAAGAGTCTGATCTGGATAAAGTGTTCCGCTTGCCCACCACCACCTTTATCGGGGGCAATGAGAGCGCTCTGCCCCTCAGGGAGATCATCCGCCGTTTGGAGGTGAGTGAGGACATAAGGATTATTTCAGCCTCAGGTCTGGGTGAATGTTTTTATCACACAGGAAGACTACCATAATGCAGTGGCTCTCAACCAGGGGCCTGGAGCCCACTAGGGAGCCCCAGCAAACTACTGGGGGGCCTCAAGATTTTAAATAAGGAGAAAGCCATTAAAGAGATTTCCTCTTTTTTTTTTTTTTTTTTTTTTTTTTTTTTTTTTTTTAAAACGTGTCCTGTAGTTTAGTAACAGTATACTGCATTTTATGGAAATTACCGATTTAACTGATTTGAATGTTAAAATAGGGTTTTTAGGGAAAGCGTTGTGAAAGAAAGGAATGTACGCTAAATGGAATGTGGCACGATAAAAGTTTTACTATTAATAGAGATCTTCTGGATTGCGAATAGTGAAAATGCATCATAACTCGGGGTGTAACGTAGGGCTGTGCAAATAATCGAATGCAATGGTCATGCACATCTTGTCAGTAAAGCCGGTTCTGTGATTAATAGTAAATCTCCATCACCTGCTTTCAGATGGAGCAGCATTTAATACACAGAGCTACACAATATCGCATTCGTAATCGCGGTCAGTACATCGCCGATAATGAACGCGATATTGCGTAGCTTGTCAGTGAACTACGGCTCTGTGTATTAAATGCTGCTCCATCTAAAATCAGGTGATGGAGATTTACTATTAATCACAGAACTGGCTTTACTGATGAGATGCGCATGATCATTGCATTCGATTATTTGCACAGCCCAAGTGTAACGGTACATGTATTCGTACTGAATTTTCGGTGCAACATATCGCCGTATACTAACGCCTCAGTTCTGATGGCATCTCGGAGCGTGATCACCCCTTCATCTTTATAACTAGTTTTAACGCAAAATATCTCACCTCTCACGTAATCGCTCAATTAGTGTTTCAACCGTGGAAAGAAGTGAACTCGCTTAAAAGAGTTTAGTATAATTTTGCCAGAAAAAGTTCTAGAATTTTTATCATATGTTAATGTAAAATATCTTGTGTAATATAACTTGTGTGTTTGCTGGTTTTTTTTGTATTTGTTATACTTGTTTTTTTTTATTTTTTTTTTATTGTTTTTGCCATGAAAATAGCCTAAGGTGCTGACATGGCATTAAATAAATAAATATATGCTATACTATACTACAACCATGAAAAGACGTCATTAAAACAGCTTGTAAACAAAATGTCATGTAGTATTTCATTTACTTCAGGCAATTCATCAGTGTCTACAACTCGTTATTTGCTAGAGAAATTAAGTCTAGTGAAAAGCATTTTGCGAAATATTATACTACATATTTATTTTACCTGATAGTGATGTCTTAATAATTTAATGTATGTTTAAATTATTGGTGTCAAAATTAGCGCGTTAACGCAGGCGATTCATTTTTTTTTTCAGTTTAACAGGGGCGGGGCTAGGTTTGGCCACCCCACTCAAAACTGCTAAAGAATTGCGTTTATTCAGATGCAGAACGTCTTTACAAGCACATCAAAAGGGACACTTTTCAGATGGGCGCTCCAACTTCACCTCAGCGTCAGGCACAAATCAAACGAACGTGGAAACATTACCGGAGACGAGGAGCTTCAGTAGAACATCAGTGAACTGTGGTCAGATGAGATGTTGTCAGGCCATATGTCAGTAAAAACGAATCTTCCTGTCCTGTCTGCTGTTATACTGTGCTCGTAGCGCATGCAATGCAATGTCGTAGTAATGTCGTCAGTTAAGTCATGAAGTTACAAAAGAAGGCCATTAAAGCGGCGTTAAAACTGTGCATGAAAGTATGTATTTATGATGAGTCACATTTAAAGCAGTGTCAGATCCGCATCAAGTTCAGCAGCGGCAGTTTTTAAAGTAGCAGCCAAAATAATCTAATAACCAGCTGCTGTGATGTCTGTTAAAGAATAAAATTAAAAAGAGGAAATCAATAACATCTGTAGTTTTAAGCTTTACCTTTTATTTAATTTAGAATTTAGTGTTTGATAACTTTATTAAATTAGGCTATATTTTCTTGCTGAAGGGCACAGGTAGCTATATGACGTTTATTATAATGGGGTTATATGAAGATTGTTTTAAGTTCACTTAAAATAGAAGTTATTTTTTTAAAGTCTAATAAATGTTAAATTGATAGCTCTTAATTATACTGTAATGTTGAATGGCTATAGTCAATAGTTAAATATTAGGAAAAAAATTCATAGAGACATCAGTTGGTATCAGTGATACTTGCCTTCGGTCATAAAAAAAAATGGCATTAAACAAATATTAAAAATATACTTTCTTTGTTTCTACATTAATTTGAAGATTGAATGTGAAATTATTGCAATATAAAAGTATAATTAAAAACTTTAATGTAAGGTGGGATTAATCGCGGTTAATTTCAGAAAAAATGTGCGATTTTAAAAAAAAAAATAATAATTAATCGATTGACAGCACTAGTTTAACCTCTTAACTGTCACCCGTCCACCCTGTGGGACGCCTAAGTTTACTTCACTATATTACAATAAATCCTGATCTAATCATGACAAACTATATATCGTTGGAAAGGTCTAAGACTCCTAAATAGATATTTTACCACTTTTTTTGTTAAATTATGTAGGAAAATTATTAGATTAATTTATGACGAGTGCACCTAAAAAATCTACATCATAACAGGAGTTCTGACCTTTGTCACAGACCATCTTCTTAGTTGCCTTTTTCCCTATCACGCTTTAGAAATCATAAGAAATTATATATCAATTGAAAACACAAAATCTCAAAATTCATGCTTTGAAACCCATTTTAAAATCAGACATTGCGTTACCATGGAAACGGTACATAAATATCATGTTACAAAATGTTTTCGTTCATGAATTATAAAAATTTAAGTTTAGATATTATAGTGCACTGTCTATGTTCAAAACTGTGAGTGACAGTTAAGGGGTTAATTATTTTATGAAACAAGTTGACTCTGTAAATTATTATATTTCAACAACAAATAGAAATTGTATAATTTTAGAAGTTTAATTTAATTTAAAAAAACAATGTACATGTTTGCTTTTTTTTTATTTTTTTTTATTTATTTATTTATTTTTTTTTTTATTTTTTTTTTTGTGTGTGTGTGTGTGTGTGTGTTAATAGTAATTGAATTTAAGTTTGGGCTCTGTTGTTAATTGTAACCTTATAGTAATGAAAGGGCTCCCTATACTTTAGAGCAGAAGCTAAGGAAGATTTTTATCCCTAAGAAAATTTTAATTTATAATTGAATTTATTTAAAGGAAGAGCAATTTGTTCAGTACACCATTGTTAAATTAAAAAAAAAAAAAAACAATTTTAGTTTTTTTCCTCCTGCTCTACCGAAACCATACTGAACCGTCATGTTTGAGTACCGTTACACCCTTAATCATAACTGAAAATTTCAATATTATTGCATATAGAAACAGATAGCGAGATCTTTGTATATAAATATTAAATATAAATAATTTTGTATTTTCTTAATTTCCTCAGTACCAAAAGCAGAACTGATAACATCTGAGCTTACTGATACTACGGTCTTTCATAATTTGGCCCTGGGGCCCATTTAATAATGGGTTTTGGTACCCTTCTGTAGGGCCTTCCAATATTGTTGTGAACAGTGGGGGGCTTTAGAGTCAAAAAGGCAATGAGCAATAAATCTCCTCTTTGTTGTTTCCGTTTGAATTCAGGTGTTTGTCTTGACCAGCCATGGCTGCGTTTCCCAAAATCATCGCAAGCCTAAGTCGATTGTAGCTCCATTGGTGGTAATGGGTCTGCGTTGTACTAAGCTTGGATGCTTTTGGGAAACGCAGTGACAGTGTCATTTGCCTTATTTATTATGTTAGGTAGTATTTATCCAAAGTCTGTAGCCACATAGCTTCACCTTAAATATCAAATGCAGTTGCCCCAAAACTTTTATTGCTACACAAAATAGACACTCTTGTACACCTTTGTGATGCTTAAACAATAACGGAGTCATTGTTTGAATGCTATTGCATTACATAATAAACATCAACCCAGCTTTTTTTCTTAGAACCAACTTAATGTTTCTGAGCTTTTTTTCCACAACTGAATTTGAGTCAGTTCTCCTCAAGCTCACACATGTCCTTTCAGAGCAACCACTGGTGTACCTCTTCACGTTAATTATGAACATGGTTCACTAATTTTTGACATGTTTCACATCACTGTTTTATTATTTGAAGTGTTTAAAGAATTGAAGCATGACAAAAGTCTTTTGGTTAAATGGTAGAGTACTGTTTTGGGTGTAATTTTTGTTATTTCATGCAGTATTTTCTTTCAGTTTGGTTGCTGAAATGTTGTGTTTCTCAGATGGCATATTGCCAGCATATAGGGGTTGAGTTCATGTTCATCAATGACCTGGACCAGTGTCAGTGGATCAGACAGAAGTTTGAGAGGCCTGGAGTCATGCAGTTCAGCCTGGAGGAGAAGAGAACACTGCTGGCTCGCATGGTCCGCTCCACCAGGTACACACACACACAAAGGCCAAATGCAAGGGTACACACAGGAGTACATGCATTAAACATTTTCTTACAAATTCTGAATGTTTGTCGGTTTGAACAGGCACATTACCAGCCGTTTGACCAAATTAAAGTCTATTTCACACTGAACATTTGACTTGGTGTTACTGTTGTAATGCATTTCCCAACACTGGATGTGTTTAAATGGATAGTTTGTTCTTAAAACCCAGGTTTTATGGTTTTTCCTGCAGCTCTGTAATATATGTGTGCTGATTTTTGCAGGTTTGAGGAGTTCCTGCAGAGGAAATGGTCATCTGAGAAGCGCTTTGGGCTGGAGGGCAGTGAGAGTCTGATCCCTGCGCTCAAAACCATTATTGATAAATCCAGCGAGAAGGGAGTGGACCAGGTCATCATGGGAATGCCTCACAGGTAGAAGAAGAGATTCAAATGTTGAAACCTGATATTACAGTGAGGTATGTGCTGTTACGATGACTCTTGGTATCAGTGACAAACTCTCTCTCTCTTTCTGTCTGTCTCTGTAGAGGGCGTCTGAACGTGCTTGCCAATGTGATCCGCAAGGAGCTGGAGCAAATTTTCTGTCAGTTTGACTCTAAACTGGAAGCTGCCGATGAGGTCAGTGACGTTTTGTGTCTATGTGCACTTTTTTGGATCCTTGAACTTAATCATCAGAACAAACATAAGAACCACTACAATTGATGAAATATGTCTGTACCTCTACAGGGTTCAGGAGATGTCAAGTACCACTTGGGCATGTACCACAGGAGGATAAATCGTGTGACTGACAGGAATATTACTTTGTCATTGGTGGCCAACCCTTCCCACCTGGAAGCGGTGAACCCGGTGGTGCAGGGCAAGACTAAAGCAGAGCAGTTCTACTGCGGGGACACAGATGGCAATCGGGTGAGACATAAAGAGCATCAATCTAGGGCTGGGTTGACATTATTATACACATTACCATTCAAAAACATTAAAAAATAAATCTTTAAAACCCCAAACTTTTGAAAGTCTCTTTTGCTCATAAAAAAGCTGCATTTATTTGATCAAGAATACAGTAAATATTGTAATATTGTAACAGTGGTTGTAATATTTTAACAATCCTTCAGAAATCATTGTAATATGCTGATTTGCTGCTCAAGAATCATTTATTTATTGTTATTATCAATTTTGCTGCTTAAAGGGGTCATATGATGCGATTTCAAGTTTTCCTTTCTCTTTGAGTGTTACAAGCTGTTTGTGCATAGATAAGATCCCTGAAGTTGTAAAGACTAAAGTCTCAAAACCAAAGAGATAAAAGTTAAGACTTGACCACGCCCCCCTAAAACTGCTCGTTTAAACACGCCCCCACATGTCTACGTCACGGTGTGGGGAGATTTGCATAACACTGCCCAAACGTATACGCAATGAAAGAAGGCAGAACTATTATTCTCGCTGTAGTATTGTTGTTGCTGCCGCCGGCGCCATGTCGTGGAGACACTGTGTTTCATTGTGAATGTGAAACTACTTTGTTTGGGCTTCCAAAAGAGGCCACAACTAGAAATCAGTGGTTAAGTTGTATTTACAACACTGTTCCAGAACAGTACAACCCAAATATTAGAGTGTGTGCAGCGCATTTTACAGAGGACTATTTCCTGAACCTGGCAGGCTGTTTCTACTCAAAGGCTGTTTTTATAAAGTGGGGCAATTCCAACTTTACAAGGACAGTCTGGCACTTCTGACTCACAGCCTGCAAGTACGTTTTCTTATTTAAAGAATTTGCCACTGACTATTCAAACACGAGTTTTGAGCAGTGTAGAGTAGTGCTTGTTGTTTGTCGTTTCTCCGATCACAAATGCAGACATGGTAATGTTTACGCGGCACGATGCAACGCGACGCGTAAAAAGACAGTATAAGTCATTATAATCAGTAATTATGTCCCCACTGAATGCAACAAATGCCTCGTTTATAATGGGTTTTATTGTTTTTGTGTCGTCGCGCCGGGACACGTCATCACAATACGGTAAGGGGCGTAACATTTCCGTCTCACGCTTGAGGTATTCGGCCAATCACAACGCACTGGATAGCTGGCCAATCAGCGTACACCTCGCTTTTCAGAACGATGATCTTTGTAAAAAAATGGACGCATTTCAGAAAGGCGGGGCATAGAGGAGCAACAATAATGTACAATATGTGGAAAATAATGCGTTTTTTTTTTTTTTTTTTACCTTGAACCACATAAACGCATTGCATTACACCAAATACACAAAATGTTCTTTTTAGCAACGTCATATGACCCCTTTAATATTTTTCTTGTTGAAACCATAATACTTTTTTCAGAATTCTTTAGTGAATATAAAGTTCAAAAGAACACCATTTATTTTCAAATGAATCTTTTGTAGCATTATGAATGTCTTTACTGTCACTTTCGATCAATTTAATGCATCACTGCTGAATAAAACTCTTGATTTCAAGAAAAAAAAAACTCATTAACCCCTAACTTTTTAATGGCATCATTTTCCTCACAATGTTGCATTAATACTTCGGTCCTTGTGTAGAAATAGGTTTCATTCATATAGTGTTCTACAGTTAAGATAATGGGGGGGGGGGGGGGCGTATAGACTTATTGATTTAATAATATAATAATGATTTATTGGTCATAACATGAGCAGTTACATTGGCTTATATATGTTTATGTGAGAATTTAATATGGTGCAACCCTAGTACCTTTAAGATGCATTTTAAATTGCTCTGTTATAATGAACTCAGATCCTGTTTTTAATTATATACCCACCATAGAACCAACAGCTTTTAAATGTTCTTGTGTGTGTTTGTGTTTCAGGTGATGTCCATTCTGCTTCATGGTGACGCTGCATTTGCAGGTCAGGGCATCGTCTATGAAACCTTCCATCTGAGCGATCTGCCCTCCTACACCACACATGGCACTGTGCATGTGGTGGTCAACAACCAGGTACTCGTGCACAAATAAACCCATGTGTAACAATACATGGTAACACACCCAATCAGATGTCCTCTTAATACCCCTCTGCATCTCTTTCTCAGATCGGTTTCACCACAGATCCTCGTATGGCACGCTCTTCTCCATATCCTACTGATGTTGCCCGTGTGGTCAATGCCCCCATATTCCACGTCAACGCAGATGATCCTGAAGCTGTAATGTACGTGTGCAACGTGGCCGCAGAGTGGAGAGCCACCTTCCACAAAGATGTGGTGGTGGACCTGGTGAGTGATAGAGTTTTGTGTCTTTTTATAAATGCCTTTATTCTTACTTATTGTATTATAGTTCATGACATCAGTCAGGCATATGACATCTTTCCTTTAGGTTAGTTATCGCCGTAATGGCCACAACGAGATGGATGAGCCGATGTTCACCCAGCCACTGATGTACAAACAGATCAAGAAGCAGAAAGGAGTTCTGCAGAAATATGCTGAGAAGCTCATCGCTGAAGGCGCCGTCTCACGACAGGAGTTTGAGGTCAGACTATCCTGCCCAGAGCCAATCAGCTGCCTTGTATCTTCAGCTAGTCTTTCTGAAGGGTTTTCATCTGTTTCTTGACTCTGTTCACAGGAAGAGATTTCTAAGTATGACAAAATCTGTGAAGAAGCTCATGCTCGCTCAAAGGATGAGAAGATCCTCCACATCAAGCACTGGCTGGATTCCCCCTGGCCAGGTGTGTGTGAACATGGATATTATTGAATTACGTCCTTGAATTATGACCAAATTTGTTGAAGAAATACTATCAGACTCAGAAGGTACGTCCACAGGATTCTTCATTGAATATTTTATATAAATGGCCTTAATGTTGCAATGAAATGGAACTAGTAACTAGAGATGCACCGATTGTAATTTTCTTGGCCATTTCCAAATTTTTTTGTAAGTGCGACCTGCCGATAACGATTTGTGCCAATTCCGATTTTCTTTAAGAACTATAATTCACAGCATCTACTTTTTTCAAGATTTTATTTTCAAAATAAAATAAATTATTAAACATTACAATTTCCCCAAACTGCACAAAGTTACAGGATGTTCTCTCAATTAAACAACTCTCAAAATAAAGTGATCTGTGTCTGCTCTGTGAAAGAGGAAAAAATTACAATTCAGTGAAAAATGGGTTGCTGTATATAACAAAACAGATGTCATTTTCCACTGTTTACAAATGGGCAGTTTTTTGCTAACCTTATTAAATGTGTCGTCTTTCATGTCAAATTCTTAAATTCGATCAGTTCATTCAGAAATAACTGTAGAGTTGTTACCATTCAAATGAAATCAGTATCAACAAACTCCATCTTTCCACTGCAGGAAACACAGGAGCTGCCTCTGAAGTAGCATTAGATGTGTTTTTACACAGACTGTTTAATGAAGCTGAGATGCATGCATTTACAGTACACTGCAATATTGCAAAAGCATAATTAATATTAAAAGATTAATGTTTTAAATATTTTTTTTTTTGCACATACCAATAAGAAATGTTGGGAAAAATGCAATGATACTCTTTAATTACGAAACCAAGTCACCAGTAGGGGGTGACAAATGAATCAATCTTTAGTTTTAATGAGTCAATCATTTAGTCATTCATTCAGCTGATTCGTTCAAATGGGTGATTCATACAGAGACCAGGCCTGTGACTCCCTGCATCCCAACGTGCATACTACCCACCCTATCTTCCCTAAATATTATTGAAAATGACTAATATCACATAGAATGTAGGATGGATAGTGTGCACATTGGGACGCAGGCACTGTCTTTATAAATGGGTCACTGAATCATTGACTCACGCGATTCATTCAAAAACGTGGATTCATTCAGTAACAAAACACTGCTGTGTTGCTCAGACACTTTGATTAAGAACTCTGTTTGTCAGCACAATTGAGCAAAAACTGTCAATATCGTTTCTAAAATGTAAGTCACGTAATATTAAATTTTAGTTTTTTGAACTACTGTTGTAGAAAATCAATGTCACATTGCAGTCGTGCTGATATTTGGGAAAACATCTTGATCGTGTGATGTTGCTTACCTCGTAACAGTAACAGGTTTTTCTTCCATATTGTGATGTACATCTGAATTAAATGGATTATTGAAAAAGAATAAAAGCAGGACAGAGACTTCTGTTCATCTGTTGTTGACTGGATTTTAAGATGTAGGCATTGCACTCAAAAGTGGAGACGTGACCTCGAACTTACAGGGGTGATTTTATTTAACTATTATTAACTATTATTTTTATTTAACTTGATTTATTAAACTGGGAAAATGCTTCTCTCTAAACTTTGTTGGAAATAATGTCTTTCTTTAAATGTTTTGCTCCAGTTGTATCTTCCGGTGACCATCTGGAAGTGGGTGGTTCAGAATGAGTTGCAATATGTGCCAGACATTAATGTTGTGAAGTCAAACATCTGAATAAGCAAGACTAATTTAAAAATGTACAGCATTTTGCTGCTGCTTCATGTGTTTCTAGATCTTACAGCACAGTCATTGTGTTTGGTGTGCAGGTTTTTTCACTCTGGATGGTCAGCCCAAAAGTATGAGCTGCCCGTCCACCGGTCTGACAGAGGAGGAGCTGTCCCACATTGGACAAGTTGCGTCATCAGTACCCGTGGAGGACTTCACAATTCATGGAGGTGCACTAGACCCAAAAAAAAAATAGTACATGAATATGCACACATTTCATACATTCTGTCACTATAAATACTCGTCTTCCCTTCACAAACAGGTCTGAGTCGTATTCTGAAGGGCCGTGGTGACATGATCAAGAACAGGACAGTGGACTGGGCTCTGGGAGAGTACATGGCCTTTGGCTCTCTGCTCAAGGAGGGCATCCATGTGCGTCTCAGTGGCCAAGATGTGGAAAGAGGAACCTTCAGGTATAAACAATAACATTGAAGAACATTTGATAAATAAGGATTATATAATTATGAATCTAAATCTAGTTTGGTAGTATCATCTACAGATTTCTGTTGAATAGACCATTGAAATAGAGCCACTATTTCAAACGCAGCATTATTTTGGATCTCCACCCAGTGTAAGAGGTCACTGACCTGTTGTTTGTTCCATTTGCAGTCACCGTCACCATGTTCTCCACGATCAGAACGTAGACAAAAGGATCTGCATTCCCATGAACCACATATCCCCTGACCAAGCCCCATACACCGTCTGCAACAGCTCTCTGTCTGAGTACGGAGTACTAGGTATTCAGACGCTCGCAGTACTTGTTAAAATGATCTCTGAAAGGTAGAGGACTCAAATGGAAACTCATGTTTTCTTTCATTCTGTGTGGTTTTCTTCAGGTTTTGAGTTGGGCTTTGCTATGGCCAGTCCCAATGCTCTGGTTCTGTGGGAGGCCCAGTTTGGAGACTTCCATAACACGGCTCAGTGTATAATAGACCAGTTCATCTGCCCTGGCCAAGCTAAATGGGTCCGCCAGAACGGCATTGTCTTACTGCTGCCACATGGCATGGAGGGCATGGTAAGGCTATTATTACCCACAATTCATACCACTTTTCTCTCTCCACACTCAGCTGGCTCTAAATGAGTTGATTTGGTTTTACTTTGTTCCTTCACAGGGTCCCGAGCACTCTTCTGCCCGTCCAGAGCGCTTCCTGCAGATGTGTAATGATGACCCTGACTTTAACCCTGTAAGACTGTCTTCTGACGTCTCTAAATGTGAATACTGTGTTGATATAAACACAGATTTCATAGTCTGAATATATCAATGAAACTGTTATTTTGGCTGCAGAAAATCACTGATGACTTTGCGGTGCGTCAGCTGTATGACTGCAACTGGATTGTCGTAAACTGTTCAAATCCCGCCAGCTATTTCCATGTAATAAGGAGGCAGATTCTTCTTCCCTTCAGGAAACCTGTGAGTTCAGCTGTCTGAGAGCATATGGATGTTCACTGAATCATCCCATGCATTATTGGTGCTTAAATTAACAATTTGAATTTGTAATTAATTTATTCATTTTCTTGTTTTTAGCTTATTGTCTTCACTCCCAAATCTCTGCTGCGTCACCCGGAGGCCAAGTCTAACTTTGACCAGATGCTACCAGGTCAGAAACGGTTTGTTAAAGGGAATTTGTTGCTGGGATAGCACTATAGCATCAGATTATAAGATTTCAAACATCATGCCAACATTACATGAGGCTATTAAAGCTGCAGGCTTTGGGAGGATGTCAAACAAAGTCGAAATAAGAAATACAAGAGCTTTGGATATCAACTCTATGATAAAAATGTGATTGTATGAGCTAAATGGGAAAGCTGATAGATGGGTTGATTTTAAATTAAACAACAAAAAAAAAAAAAAAAAAAACGGCAAATCTGAAGAAAAGCTTTTAGTAGTGGTTGACCTCTATAGATTGGTTTTTTTTTTTATGTCTGATGTCTATCTTAGAGAGCAGGGTTGCTAATAGCCAACAGAAAGGTGGTTTAAATGATAGTAAATAACACTGCATAATTCCTGCAATTAAATGTCTATTTATTTTAAATAATATTTACTCAGATG
Organism: Tor tambroides; assembly: GCA_021397915.2. Taxonomy (NCBI): domain Eukaryota; kingdom Metazoa; phylum Chordata; class Actinopteri; order Cypriniformes; family Cyprinidae; genus Tor; species Tor tambroides. The sequence continues at coordinate 4,180 of JAFVLL020032117.1, read as the reverse complement.
TAAATGATTTTGTAATTCTATTAGAGTATCTTCCCTAAGAAGTTAAAATGGATAAATAAAAAGGAGTTAAATAATGTAACCAACAGTACACTGAAAAATCTGAATTATATTTTCTCAAATAAATACCAGTTTAACACTTATTCAACATACAGTACACAATGAATATGACTTGTAGGCAAAAAAAAAAAAAACGTGCATAAAACAACATGCAAATAAACAATACTATCTGTGTATATCTCTCCAGGCACTCATTTCCAGCGTGTGATCCCAGATGATGGACCGGTAACTCAGAACCCCTCAGAGGTCAAGCGCATCGTCTTCTGTACAGGAAAAGTCTATTACGAGCTCACGCGTGAACGCAAAACACGCAACATGGAGGACTCTGTGGCCATCACTCGCATTGAGCAGGTACCACCGTCTTCAGTAGAACATCAGCAGTGCTTGCTTTCTTTCATTCTTGTATGATGATCTGATTCTCCCTCTTGCACCTCCCCAGCTCTCTCCTTTCCCCTTTGACCTGGTGAAGGCTGAGACTGAGAAATATCCCAATGCTGACCTGGTCTGGTGTCAAGAGGAGCATAAGAACCAGGGATACTATGACTACGTCAAGCCCCGCATGCGCACCACCATCGACCGTGCCAAGCCTGTCTGGTAAACTCTCGTCTTCCCCTAGAGCTGTGAAACTCCAGGTGCTCTGTATTTTCACTAATAATCACTCTGTCTCTCTTTGTGCAGGTATGCCGGCCGCGAGCCTGCTGCCGCCCCGGCCACTGGAAACAAGAACACCCATCTTCTGGAGCTGAAGCGTTTCCTCGACACTGCCTTCAACCTGGACGCCTTCAAAGACCACGTCTAAACCTGTCCTTCAGTCCACAAAGAAAACGAAAACTCACAAACACCCCATTCACCCGGCAACCAAATACACTACGCCAAACCGTTTTATCCCATAAAGAATAGCGATAGTTTATCCAATGTATTCAGGTTTGCAAAACACACTCTCCGTCCTAGAATCACACTCTCTCCTGCATGAATTCACTTTTTTATTTTATTTTTTTTGCTAATATTGTTCTTTTCAAGCCTTCATCACCATTGTTGCCCAGTTCAACAACACCAAATAAGCAAGAGAATCTGAATTTCCTATGGTTTAAGTATAACAGCACAAATGTTGATTTTGAATAGAACTAATGTATCTTCAACCAAAGCACAGCTCCAGTCCTGTTACAGATATAGTAATCCCGTCTTTTGCCTCCAAACTCACTATTAAGAGATTTTTTTTTTTTTTTTTTTTTTTTCCTTAAACTTTCAAAAGTTGGGTTGTTGGTATCCCGATTCTCAACGGATATATGGCTTTAATTTGTATGTTTGTGTTTTCTTTTGTTTTTCTTTATTGATAATTGTGGGCTAAGTTCAGAATAAGGGAGAATTTTGGCACATACATTTGCAGTGTCTGGATAGTGGGCTGGATTGTAAAGTAAGTGGTAAAAATGACACTTTATCTGTACCTTTGCACTGTTTTCTGGTAAGAAGAAAAAACAGTTGGTTCTCTGAAGTGGATGTTGCAGTTGTATGATTTTATTTATGTAAAAATGACTTTATTCAGAGGAGGAAAGGCTTGGCATTTAAAATCAGGACTGTGGGAATTTTTGTGGCACCTTTACATGTATGTGCCTCTGTTCTGGTTCCAAATCATTGTCTATAGATGGCATTGTATGGTCTGCACACTCGGCTAATCAATGATGCAGCCTGGTGCAAATAAAACCCCTTCAGAAGTCCAATCCTCCTTTGCCATCTGATAACATGTGCCATACAGCCCAACCCAGCAGCAGGAACATTTAATATGGCAAGTAAGACAGAATTGCACCTGTTTGTGGTCGCTCTTTTAAATAGAAACCGATGACATCCTTTTGACTTTTTCAAAGAGAGAGAGCAAAAGATTTTATTTATTTTGGTTTTTGGAGGATTAAGATTCTGTCCTCGTAACGCTTTAGCTTCATACAATAAACTCATTATCTTCTCAAATGTTTGAAGTTGTTCATTTATTAGTTTAAGAAACTGCATTGTGTCTGTGATTATGCAAAATGGCATGCGATTTTTGAGGACACAACCTGTGCTAGTAGTCTACATCTTGCAAAGTGATTTTAAATTGTTATATTAAAATAATCTAACTTGATTAAAATGCACAGGTGTAATCAACACGTTAACCTTTATTGCATTGCACCATTTAGTTATTTTTACGTTATTTTATTGAAAAACAGTTGTTAAATTCTGCAATCACAAAAATATATGCAAAACAAGCAAGTTAGTGATAATTACAGCAGAACATTTCGTGGGAACTATATGAGGATCCTTTTAATATTGTGTGGGACAGTTAGGGCCTTAAAAAAAAGTTTGAGCACTGCACTAGATCCTTTTCACTGAATGCATAATGCATGAAATGCAGACCAAGCAATGAGATATTTTTGCATTTCAGTACTAAAATCAATTACTAACGTGTACTCGTTTAAAATAACACTCAACCTCAAACAGTAGATGCTCTTACAAGCCACATATCTTTAGTATTCCTTTTAAAGTATGACTGATCCAGCCACCTTCACGCCGCGTTTCCTAAAAGCGCGTGTCGCTGCCAAATTCTGAATGCGGCTATTTCATTGGTTTGCTTTTGTGTCACTCAAAGCATCGAAACGCTCTTATTGGACAGATGCGTCTTCATGACGTCCCTCTCCGGTAATTATATAGCTTAGCGGCCTTCATACGGTCTTTCTTCATTCCAAGGCAGGCAGTTACAGACGGTTCACGCGCTTCAGCCCAGTATCATCTAAACCTAAAAGAAACTAAAGCCATGGCAAGGCCCAGGGTTTTCTTCGACATCACCGCCAACGGCAATCCACTTGGAAGAGTGATAATTGAGGTAAAATTTCATGCAAAAAAAAATAAATATGATTTCACCTTTTTCTTATTGCAAGAAAAGACTGTAATTTTCCACTCTCGGGGGTGCGAGTTTGCGCGCGCCTTCTGCAAGTCGTGCAAACGCCTTTCTTGAGCGCAGCTCTATAGCCGCAGCCGCTATGCTACTACGCTATGTGTTCTGCACAACTTCAGTATCCTGTTTTCCATTTCTGCTAGACAAAACCCGTTTCCCGTTACGCTTAACCTGGTTGTGCAATTAACTGGCAAACCAAAGTAGGACCTTTAACCGAACGGTTAAAATAGCGTTGCTATTTAAGCCCGTGTGCAATTTTCGGCATTGATGTTGGAAACTGACAGTACGGTTTTAATACGAGTCTATCGATAATAAGACTATGCATTATTGTTCATTTCCACGGTGATGCTTTGAGGTGTTTATTTGCATAAAACTGCTGTTATTATTTCAGTGTCGGCAAAAGATGCTCTTCAAGTGGTGAGGCTGTAATAATCAGCTCGCGCCGCACTAGACCGCGTTAACTGGTGCTTCACCTAAAGCACGCTTGTGCATTATTTGTTTTTTCATTTTAGTCTCCAGTCTTGCCAATAAAGTCTACTGACAGAATCTGTTTCTCATACGAGGAGAATCAGACTGGGAGGTTGGTTTGGGAAGAGCTATGCGGAAACATGTCCTGCAGGAGCGCGCAGTGAATGAATTGGGCAGGGGCCGCTGCTCCTTTGTTTAACCCGGATTCCCTGAAGGCGACTTTATTTTGCTCAGGCCAAACTTCAGATTCACGCTCCACTGAGACAAGCAATCACTACAAAAACGGTTCAGCGTTTTAATGTGTGGTTATTAAAAGTCGCAGATTCCCAGTCCAAGGGACGCGCATCCTGAGTGGAGAGAGGTTCTGGAAAGTTCGGTCGGTGGGGGGAGGGAGAGAGAAGGGGGAGCTTCCTGCGGAGATTTCATTACATTAGCCGCTGGACGCGTCTTTTCGTTACTGGTGGCGGGTTTTCCCATCTGAATTCGAGTATTAAGGTTCATTTGAATGAGGAGGGTATTTGAGGAACGCAGGGTTTCACATAGGGCTAGTAAAAGTAAATAATTCCTCAGCGGCCATTTTAGTCACGTCTACAGGGTTCCTGCAGGATTTTTAAGCTCAAATTTAAGACTTTTTAAGACCTTTTTTAAGACCTGCACAAATAAAATTAATACCATATGCGCGGGGTAGGGCAATGTCTATGGTAAACTATTAAACTGTAAATTACTGTAAAA
>JAFVLL020032116.1:0-50277 GCA_021397915.2 Tor tambroides | reverse complement strand
TGTCGTCTTTTTATTTAAAATAATTTATTTTAAAATAAAATTTATTTCTCTAACTGCTAATTTTTCTTTAAAAACTAACACTAGCTTTCTTTTTCCTATTCTATCTACTAAAAAAAAAAAAAAAAACCTTGCTATGTGTACTGCGTTAGGCTAACCGAGACTTGTCATATGACTTGCATGTTGTTGCTCTTTTGTTGGTTTTGATTGCTTCTATTGTCCTCTTTTGGAAGTCGCTTTGGATAAAAGTGTCTGCTAAATAACTAAATGTAAATGTACAACATATACATTTTCTGTCACTGTTTGGATGAAGTAAAACACCCAAAGATGTAACAGAAAACGTTTGCTTTTTTTCTGTCACTGGCTGTAGTTTTAACTTGAAATTAGGCATAAAATAATGTCTTCAGAATCATTCATACATGTGAAAATCAGCTGAGAATTGTAAGCTGGCTCAGAGGATGATAGGAATCATGTCTTTTTGTCAGTTTTTTTCTGGTGAATAAGGGATAATAAAAGAGTTCAACTTACAAATGGTTGTTGAAAGCAAACATCATATTTTGTGAGAAAATGTGACATGATACAGCAAAACAGACACTATTTTTGGAATCAGCAACCAAATTTAGTAAGAAACAAGTATTGGATTTCATTCAGTAAATATGCAGGGTGGTATAATCTTTGTTTTATGTTTGAAAAATCATTTTTCCAGTGTATGAACAAATGGTTGATTTGTTACTTTGTATTCTGCAGAAGAAGGAAAATTATGCATTTTTTAACAACATGAGAGTGAGTAAATGATGACAGAATGTTCCTTTTTGGGTGAGCTATCCCTTTAGGATTGTATGATGTATTGAACAGATTGCACTTGAATGTATATTCATGGCAACTTAAATATGATTTTTATCGCAAGAAGCTCTTCCATTTTTAATCATTTAAAAGTGTGTAGGCCAATTTGTTCTATTTAAAACCAAACCTGTGCGAAAGCTGACCAAATGCTTGTTTGGGTTTTGAAATTCTGCCAAGCTTTCAAAGTGCACAGACCTTCCTAAAGGTCCTTCTTCATAGTGGATGTTGCATGCTGAGGTGGTGTGTAATGAATTTGATCCAAGGCAGTGGTTTATTCAGCAGTCTTAGTGGGAGCGAGCCGCAGCTGTCGCTACACATATTTCCTGAAGAACGTTTCTGCCTTGTAGCTGAAGTCTGTGAATTCAGATTTCTCCCAAATGACAGATTATAGGTTTTAAGGAACATCTGTATACACACACACTGTAGAGGGGAGTGTGTGTTGTGCGTTTGTAAGGGAGATGAGCGGGATCAAGTCGGTTCTGTGACTTCCACCCAGTTAAATGACAGCTGGCTTTAGCAAAACAGCTGACAAACATTTCTCTTATGGCCATTAAACAGTGGCTTTGCACATTTACATGTCTACCACATGTTCACCATACATTTCCCTACATATGCGTACATATACATATTCCTCAGTCACAGTCTATTTGTTGAAGGCAATTTTCATAATACACATCATTTCAAATCAGTTTTACAGAAAGCCATACTGTTATGTTTAGTGACTTACCAAGAACAAGTAGGCTGGGTGATATGACAAAATAGAGTGATAATACAAGTGATCCTCTGAATTTTAAATCTAGCTATATTGTATTTATAGTTTGGTATATATATCAGTGGCGCAGTGAATCGAGCGCATGTCTGAGTGTTCCAAGTTAGAATAAGCGATTCTCAAAAAATATTGTAATGAAAATATCAGTTGTCGCAGGTGAATATTCTGAAAAGACTCAAAAGTCTGATGCTTGGGCACACAGAGATTGGTACTGCATTATGCTGTAAAATAAAATAAAATAAAATAAAATAAAATAAAATAAAATAAAATAAAATAAAATAAAATAAAATAAAATAAAATAAAATAAAATAAAATAAAATAAAATAAAAAAGTTAACTCTAAAGTTAAACTCGTAAGTTACCTGTTTTGTTATTAACACCATATAGTAAAAATATATAATTAACAAAATATTATAATATAAAAATGTATTAAAAAATTAAATAATAAAAATAATGAAAAAAATAATAAATTAGTATAAAAGTTCATATATTAAGTCAAATGTGTGTAAATTTTGTATTTATTTTATAGTTTTATATTTAACAAGATGATACAAATAATTTTACTGTAAAATATTGTTGTAGTTAAGTATATGGTTTAACTTATTATTCTCTCTAAATTTAAGGCAATATATGCAATGTTTTTGTAAAATGTTATTAAAATGGTTTTCGTGTAAGTAAATGTATATAAATGATCAAATTAGTTATGGTTAAAATCTTTCTTTAAAATACATGCAATTTTTATTATATAATATTGTTCAAATAAATAAGTAAAAACTGTGAGTCTAATTTACTGTGAAAAAGGACATTCATTTGACATTTAATTATATTTGTATTTAAATGTTTATCTTTTTTATTATTATTGTTATCAGCTATATGAACAATTTATGTTATTAAGTCTGTTTATTACATTATATACATGTCATCTGTTTTACATGTGTTGTTTTTTTTTCTTTGGGGTAACACTGTGTCTATTCAAGTTTATTAGCTATATCTAAAGGCCAGTTTTGATGAAGTCATTATATGGGCTTCCACCTATTTACAGTACAGAATTATTACAGAGGTTAACAGATTTAAGAAGTTCAGGTTACTAACAGTTTACCAATTAATCACATACTACAATGTTTATTAATTCAAGAGCTGGATTTGAGGAGCCTAGTGTTCACGGTTATGAACAAAGGGTATCAAAGAGCTGAATTATGTGTGGGTTAAGAACGTTTGAAGTGATTTATTTCAGTGAAGTGATTTTGCTGTTCAATGGTGTTAGCAGAGTTTGAATGTTATTGAAAGGTGCTCCAGTATGGTGTTCTGCGCTCGTCCTCCCCCTCCACTGAAATAAAGGAGCGGCTCTCTTCCCCGTGTGATGTTTGTGTTTTATGGCTGTATGTGGGAAGCTCGTATGCAGCAGGCTCAACATTGATGTGAGTCCACTGTAACTGTGGTTAAGGGTGTAGTAAACCTGGGGCCCTTCACTTTTATGATCTGAATGAAGTAGCTGGAAAACACTGTTGGGAAGAACAGCCTCAAATAGACTGCGAACAAAACTGGCTGGATAGATATGGATAAAACTCAGTGATTATTGTTCATATTGCCTACCATTATTTTTTAAAATATCAACATTTCTACTTTAAAATGAATCAGAGAGAAACACAACAAATAAATCTATTATATTTATTATGTTCTGACAGAAGAATGTTCATTATATATATATTATACAGTGCCCTCCATAAGTATTGGAACAGTAAAGACAAAATTGCTCTGTCGGCTGTGGAGTCAAGACATTTGCAAATATGATTAAAAGATGAATATGAGACAAAACTACAGAATGTCACATTTTATTATTAGCCGTTTCAACACATACATGTTTTACCAAATAAAAAGAACAGCACTTTTAGAGTTCATCCCACTCATTGATGTGAGCATAAGTATTGGGACAATTGAACATAAGGCAGATATAAAAGATTAAAAGCTATTATTTAGTTGCAGATCCCTTGCACACAATCACAGCAGTGAGTCTGTGACCCATAGACATCACCAGACTCTTGGTCTCATCCTTTGAAATACTTTTTGAAATACTAGTTTTTGCCTTTACTCTCCTCTTCAGCTGGTGAAATTCATGTTCAATCGGATTTAAATCTGGAGATTGACTTGGGCAATCTAAGACTTTCCATTTCTTTTCCCTTATAAATTCCTTGACTGAACTGGCAGGGTGTTTTGGGTCATTGTCCTGATGCAATATGAAGCACTTCCCAATGAATCTGGTGGCATTTTCTTGAATATTGGTAGGCAAGATGGTTTTGTACCCTTCCAAATTCATTTTGCTACTGTCATCATACATTAAGTCATCAGTAAAGTTGAGAGGGCCTGTTCCAGAGACAGCCATGCATGCCCATACCATGACACCACCTCCACCATGCTTTACAGATGAGGCTGTATGATTGGGATCATTTGCAGTTCCCATTTTTTCTCCACATTTTTGCTTTCCCATCACTTTGATAAAGGTTCATCTTTGTCTCATCGGTCCAGAAACACGTTCCAAAACTCTTCTGGCTCACCTTTGTGCTTTTTTGCAAACTCTAATCTTGCCTTTCTATTTTTGGTGCTGGTCAGAGGTTTGCATCTTGCAGTGTAGCATCTGTAATTCTGTGTCAAAGTCTCCTGAGGACAGTATATTGTCAGAGCATCACCCCAGCTTTCTGGAAGTTGGTGATTTTAAAGACACCTTTTTTTTGGGGTTCATTTTCACAGCTTTTATGATTTGTCTGTCATCAACTACTGTTGTTTTCTCAGCCAATCAGGTCGTTGTTGGTTGCTGGTGTCGCTGGTGGTTTCCAAACTCTTGATTTCTCCATGCACTTTGTTTTTGCTAGAGCTCTAATTGACTTCCTCTTTTCTTTTAGCATCCAAATTGCTTGCTTTTCTCTCAAAGTCAGCTACCTAATCTTCATCCTGGTTTGTGTGTGTCGTCATCGAATGCAAGATTCAGAATACAGAAGTAATGGATATAACTGATACGACACATTCCCTGCTTTTAATATCTGAAGAATTAATGCAACAGGACACAGCTGATCACTTAGAAAGACCTGTGAGGCAACTGTTCCAATACTTATGCTCACATCAGATAGGGGGATGAAACTCTAAAAGTGCTGAACTTCTTAGCTGGTAAAACATCTATGTGTTGAATCACCCAGTAATAAAATGTGACATTCTGTAGTTTTGTCTCATATTCATCTTTTAAACATATTTGTAAATGTCTTGACTCCACAGCCAACAGAGCAATTTTGTCTTTACTGTTCCAATACTTTTGGAGGGCACTGTATATATAGATATAGATAGATAGAGAGAGAGAGAGAGAGAGAGAGAAACATAAATCTTATATAACACTAAAAATGTCTTTACTGTCACTTTTGATCAATTTAATGCAGCCATGCTAAATTAAAGTATGTATTTATTTCAGTAACATTTTACTTAAAGCCTTTATAAATAATGCATTATAAAAGGAGTATTGATGAATTAATTATGCCTTGTAATGAACCTTAAAATGCATTGTACAATCTCATGAATAATTGTATCCAGATATAATACTACATTATAATGTTTATATTTTCATTGTTAGACCTTTAGAGCGTATAATGCATTAAAACACATGACAAACAAACTTTCAAATATTATGATACATTTTAAGTTTGGTTACTATTATTTATTAAAAGACATAATGCATTACAACATACATTATAAATACACTCATAATACATTATACATAAAGGTTTTAAGTATAGTGTTACCTATATTTTATCCAAAAAAAAAAAAAAAAAGTTGTGTCCTTACATTTAGTCAACAGTGTCAGCATATTAAAAAAAATTCTTATAATTGGTGGAGACATTAATCAGTCTGATTGGATCATTTTGTTTTTGTTCTTGTCTGCTAAGAGTAACAATCTCTCTATCAACTTCTACAGCGCTGAGACGCTACAGCACAAAATGACCACTAGGTGGCGCTCTAAGACATCTTATTTCCGAACAGCTGGCCTTGTTGGCACACTACATGAGGGTGGTATGCTTCTCAACCTCTAAAACTGTAAACAAATTAACACAGAGTCTGGTGACAATTATGCGAATTACAATAAATAACTGCATGAATGCCAGTAACGGTTGAAGCAATCAGATTCATTTCACTGTTTAGTGGAGTTACAACATAACATTTTTTTCACTCTCATGTCTTCTTTTTTCAAGGAGAAACACTGACTAGCCACATTGCTGGAATGTAAGTTTCCAGTTTAAGCTCTAGTACAAAATTTATTACATTTTCTCAAGAAAATGACAGTGATGTTTGCTTGTGCAAAAGGGTTTTCTGGGTGGTTGCTATATGGTTGCCTACTGGCCCAAGTCAAAAGTGTCTATGATAATCTGATCTTTAGATATGCCTCGGATCCCTTATTCAATATATGATTTGTTTTTAACCCGTTTTATCATATGTACGTAACGAACATAAATATGACTGCTCATTCAATAGGACACTTCAAAAAGCAACATGATTTGAAGTATTATTTACAAATGTACATTGGTATGTGCCAAAATACTGAAGTTTATATAAGTATCTCCACTGTAAAAGAAAATGTGTGATTAAAATCTACGATTAAAAATTAAAATTAATATTTAAAAACAAAACAAAAAATAATGTATAGAAAAAAAGTATAGCAATATTTCATATTTTACAGACTAAACTAAACTTTACAGTAAAAACATATATTTAATTAACTGAAATAATGTTAATATAACAAATTACTAAAATATTTTTTAAGCTTTATAATATACTGACAACCACTTACAAAACATATATATATATATATATATATATATAAAATAAATAAATAAATTCTTACATTAATATATTAATATATAGACAGTGTCATACCCACAAATACAAAACACCATCATGGTAACACATGACACTAAAATAAGGCAATAAACATCATTTAACAACATAAGATGTAACGTAAAACCCTAATGTACATAACCGATAAGAAAGAAGAAACATGATTATTTAAATGAGAAAAAAAAAACACATCAAATGTAAAGTGTCTAAAGTTTAAAGTATTTTACTGTTAAAATTATGATCTTATATATATATATATATATATATATATATATATGAGCGATAGTGATAATAATTCAAGCATCTCAAATAACATAGATAGAAACATATCAAGCAATACCACCTGGCAATGAATGACCAACTATTAAATTTCACTTTTGTAATATTGCTTTTAGGCTTGTTTAACCTCTATATGGGTTCCAACATGTGCTCTTTAACACTTCTATGCCTGAAAGCGTGGATGCTCGTGTTTACTTTGAAGACAGTTTTGATGGAATGTTTCCGTGGGGCACATGGTCCAATGAAACCCTTATCTTCAAGCAAATGTGCAGTGAAAGCCGTGCTTCCCCTCTGACTGGGCTTGAATAGAGACAAATGATTCCTGCATGCAGGAGGGACTGATGTCTCATGTGGAGTTTTGGAAGAGTTTTCAGTGAGACAGCTGCTGTCTAGACTGTCACTCTGACATCTCACGGCTGTGCCGTAGGGCCAGATCTGAAGACGAAAACTTGACAAGAAGCTTAACTGATCCTCGCGGCCTGTAAGATTATCTGCTGTTCTTTAAACATCCTATGTCTGTGTCATACCTGCTTCTGGAGCAAAAAAAATGCAAGCAAAGGAGCTCATGTGACGCGTGAACCCACTACACTTTCTCTCTATGACACTGTAGAAGTGTGATACAGGTTGACCTAATATCAAAGTGCCACAGTCACTTCTTGATATTCAAAGCACATATTTTGCTGCTATCCCAGTTGAAACATTGTGCACACTGTGAGACATTTTAGCAGTCTTGGATATGGAGGACTGGAAGTGACAAAATAACATTAAGGTATATGTTATCAATTTACAAATTCAAACAATTATTTAAAAAAAATCACTTTTTAAATGGACATATTAATATTTAAACCTGTTTATTTAATGCATTTTTATTAAATAGTTAAAGATATTATTAAATACTATATTATTAAATGCACATTTTAAATTGCATCTTGAAAAACCATTTGCTTGCTGTCCATTTGTCATTTTGTCAAAGGCATTGCTTTATCTATTTGTCAAACGAGACAAAAATGCCATTGGACAGTGGAAGTGAATCCAATTTTGACTTCCTCCCACGACTTTTCCTGACAACTGTCTAATGAAGAACCGATAGCAGTACTTGTGAAATATTGTAAAACAATGTTCAGAACTGAGATGTTTATTGCACATACTTGTTGAACCCAAGAGCTCTGCAATGCCATATCATTCAATCAGACAAACAACAATCATACAGGACAGAAAAATGTCACACAAAAATCACACATTGTACAGCCATTTATGGCCTTAGCTGGTTTAAGCTAGTTTAGCTGGTGTTTTCCCTTGTGAAAAAGAAGTAGGCTACATTGTACTTAATTTACACTTATACTTCATGTTTTTGGATGCTTAACTACATGTTATTTACAATTAAATAAAAATGCAATATATGAAATTAGTTCAACTTAAAGGGATAGTTCACCCAAAAATGAAAATTCTGTAATCATTTACTCAACCTCGAGTTGTTCCAAACCTGTGTGAAATTCTTTCTTCTGTTAAACAAAGACAAAGTTAGTTTGAATAATGTGGGTAACCAAACAGCTGATGGTAGCCATTGACTTCCATAGTATGGAAAAAATAATGAAATAAAAAAATATCTTTGGTTACCAACATTCTTTAAAATATCTTCATTTGTGTTCAACAGAAGACAGAAATTCAACTTAAATCACTTTAAGAGTGTGTTTTGACCCACTTATCCAGGAGGTAAGTGATTCTTTATATATTATTTCATAATTATGTCACATCAAAATAAACACTCTTCTTTAAAGAAGGATAAAAGATCATTAAAATATAATGATTTAAAGTGCAACTTTTACAAAAGTGCACTTCTTTAAAACTTTTTTGAGTGTGCTCACTTTAAGTACACTCAAGTGGTCTTTTATGTAATTTACAGTACATTTTCTGCAAGTACAAGTGCACATTCAGTGCAATTAAGCACAGTTCATTATTTATTTATTTATTTTTTTTACAAAGGTTTGCTGGTCAACAGATCCTTGCAGCCTCACAAATTGCCCAAATCCTGATAAAAGCATCAAAACTGACTATAGCATTGAAGACTAGCTAGCTAAGTCGAATGAAGCTGTTGTTCCAGCAAAGACACAACACCAATCAGAACAGCTAACAATAAGTGTTAGAAAAGAATCAAGAATCAAATCTGCAAATCTGCTGATTCAGGCCCAGACCAGTAATATTAATGCAGTCTAAATGAGGACTGGCAATGCAACTGTCACATTCTCGACCCCTTTCCTGTTTTTCCTGCACAATGAGCAAAGCTATTAAACGCAGCCCTGCCAATAGTAGGAAATACCACAGCCGATGGGAGCTGCCTGAGTGGCTAATGGTGATTATGCTTGATTTAAGCCGAACGTGTCATTAACTAATCGAGCGGTATTCTCCCAGTCTGAGGTCTGCCAAGTTCTGCCCCTTCAAAGGAGCCCATTATACTTCAAGAGAGAGTAAACAGCCGGTCCCTAAGAACCATGCTCTCTAGAGTTTAAAGAAACATCATCTATCACCCCGCCAGGCACCTGCAGGTGTGACCTTGCTCTCTCAACACAGCTGACACCCAGGAGAACGATCTCCCAGGATGCCCTCTTCAGGCTGATGGAAAGCATCATGGGGTATCTATGAATTGGCTTCAGGCGGATACATGTTTGTGACATTCAAGGTTTAGGTCAGAAACATACCCTTCAACTGTTGCTCTGCCATAACAGAGGTTGACCTTTCAGGAGAAAATTGACTGTGGAAGAAGCCATGATATGCTAATGGATACTATAGCATAAAACATATCTGTGTTGCATTACACAGCAAAAAAACAAACAAACAAACAAAAAAACGGTGATGTACAGTATAAGGACTTCTTCTGTTATTTTGTCCGGATAAACTGCACTACAAACAACTGAACTGCAAAATATGATTTTCTTGCTCATAGCTATTTGTACTGCAAAATATATAATCAAAATACACAATGAAACAAAATAGATATTAAGGGCCAGATTTACAAAAAGAGCTCAGTCCCATAAAAGTCCTGATGGGAGTGAAAAGTCAGATCATTTCCATAACGACCAACGCAATCTACCAAAAGCAACGCAAATTAGCACAAACTATTGCAGCCATGTTTAAGCTAAAAATGGGTTAAGACATGCCTTTTCGGGGGTTAAGTAATGGCACAAATACCAGTAAATTGACTACCGCAAATCTTAGTGAATCATGACTTGTTGATTTGATTTTCATAAATTTTGTGTCTGAAGGAAAACAACAAATGAATATGTAATAAGGTCAGCCGCAAAAATCACTGTCCACACCTTTTAATCGCAAGTTTTTCCACTGTGTGTCTTCAGTAAATCCTGACAGTAGTTTTTTAATGCCAAAACAGGATTTGCCTGTGGAAGCTGTTAGTAAATTTGTCCCTGAGTCTTTTTTTTTCTGAAACATTTATCAAAATGAAGTGAGTTTATGGTTAAAACAAGAACAAATCTATCTGTTCAAGCGATAAGAAAAATAAACTTCAAATGTAACACAATTTTTTTATTTTTTTTATCAGAAAACAAGATTTAATATCTTGTATAAGTCAGTGTGCAAACTTGCACTCAGCCTCCAGCCAATCAACAACTGATGGATTGAACTAAAACCTTCCCATATATTTTTTCTTGTCAATAAACCATTTCGGTAACACTTTATTTTAAAGGCAGGGTATGCAATTTTTCAAAAACGTTTTAGAAAACTGAGTCGGGGCCGAGTACCAAAACAAACGTGTAGCCAATCAGCAGTAAGGGGTGTGTCTACTCGTGATGTGGAGGAAAGAGCGTTCAGTGAACAGCCAAGCCGAGCGACAGAAAGATAGAGATGGTGGATAAAAACCAAAAAGAGGAAAACGACAGAGGAACGATAAGGCAAGAAGTAGGACCCGTGTAAATATCGGATCAGCTTTCCAGCGCTGGAGAGAACTCAAGGAGCGGAAGGCCTGCGATCGGACGCCGAGGTTGCTTTTCTTCTCGATAGGTGAGTAACACCGTGTCTACACCGGACACTTTAGCAACAGCTAAAGCCTGCCTACACTGGACGTGTGTATTTCAGCCGAGAATGTAGTTGTTTAAAACTCAAATCTGCGGTTTATTTATAAAAATAGCACCTATTTGAAAATGTGCTTCGTCAATTTCAGAGATGTGAGCTCCACGTGATCACCGGGCTCTCAGTGCTCATGTATCCCGAAGAGAGGAGCATAACTCCGGCTAGTCCTTCTGACATTTGCCGCTGGCTCTGATGTCTCTGTAGTGGTTAAACATAAGATATAATTCGTTTTGGGTAAATCTAACAGGTAATCTTTGGTCTTTATTCTATTGTTCTATTAATATGTTTCAATGAAAACGAAAAGAGGCAGTGGTGTTTGATATATTTCGTCTGTAAATACAGTGAGGAAGATTGCAGCAGCCAAGGCGAGCTGACTGATGTTATCAAGTACGCTGCTCTTTGCAGAATTACTGGACTTGCGTCGTTCCGTCCGCGGGAGTTCACACTCCAGAGTCTAACTCGTTAAGTCCGAACTACCGAGGATGCAAGTCCGACATTTGTGTACTTGGTCTTGAGAAACGCGCGCAGACCTAACGTTACGTCACCAGACCATTTGCCTAATCTTCTCGGTAGTTTAGACCGTGATGGAAACGCAGTCAGCAACAGGTCTGGAGGAAAAAAAGTTCCTGGGACATATTGTTCCAGATAATTTCAGTGGAAAAGTGGTTTAAGTTTCACAGAACTAATCGTTGCCTGGGTTGCGTATGTGGCAGGAGGGGCCAGTTTTCTTGCGTCATATTGTTTGCGGGTGTAGCCTATGGCCAGCGCCTCTGGGCTATAAAACCGGGAACATATGCGCTACCTGGGATGCGTCACTTGGTGAACCGCTGCGTCGTTAACGCGCTTTTGTCACTTCCCGGAACCGGATGAGAGTACTCGAGACGAAACGGCGATTTGTTTGGAGAGTGCTTCTGTCCTGACTCTGAGTTTTATTGCTGTGCCGCTTGTTACGATCCATACAGGCTGGGTATAGACGATGGAGAAGCTGTTAGAAACCTGACGCAGTTGCTGGATCGTTGGTTTTCTGCATTGGCCTTTGCTGGAAAAGCTACGGTTTTGTTGGCCCTCGATAAAACATTAATCCCCTCGACGTCTCGTTTGGTGACGGCCTGTAACGGCATTCCAGTCGGGGTGCTCCGTATTCATTTATGGTTGCATTGCTGTCCTGTTTCCAAATTTGATTTTTCTTAATTCTTTTTCTCTGTTTAGTATTTTTGCTTGCCATTTTCTGTTGTCATATTTTTGTTTCTGGAGCTTGAACCGTTTTCTTTTTTTCCAATTTTGATGATATTCTTGTGATTTTTATATAATTCATTTATATAATTAGTTTATAAAGTTTGTATTTTGTTTTCTTTGGTTTTCCTCTATAATATTTGTAGTTTATTTGAATTGTGATTTTTCGTTTCAAGTAATTATTTATTTGAGTCATTGGTTGTAAAATTTGATTTTATTTAATTGTTCTTGACTGATTGATTGAGCTTGTAAATCAACCCAGTTCTCAAAGTGATTGTTTATTTGATGTGTATCCTCTTTGTTGTGGCAGGGCCTGAGCACCAGGGGCAGAGGACTGCATTTATTCTAGGTGGTGGTATCTTCCTCACCGTGTGCCGTGACTCACCGTGTGTTGTGACTTGTCTTAATCTTTGTGTGTGTGTGTGTGTGTGTGTGTACACAGTGGAGTGCAGTGATTCACCTGCGGGTAGTGTGGCCTGATTATCCACCTTTATTGGTAAGCTCTAGTCCCTGGCCCTTGACTTTCCAAAACTCTGAGTGGCCAAAACTCTGAACGGATGTTTCAGCATTTGTTTTAATATTGTTTTTATCCAAGATTTGTTAATAAAGAGCATTTTTGTACTGTTACCCTTGTCTCTGACTCTAATTGGTGATACGGATCTGTGTATGCCTCTGAAGGTGGTTCATTCTAATTCTTTGGGTGAAATTCCCATAGTGGCGTAGTCGGGGTGACACTGGTATCTGGTTCAGTTTCCATTGTATTTAAAATAAAAATTCTTAGTGCCACCATTTCTCCCGCCACACGTAGTCTATGTATATGTGGGGCGGATCTATCAAAATAGGGGCGAGACTCTTTTGGTGTAGGGGCTTGTTTGTTTTGGTGATTTCAAATATCAACATTGGCTTCCAGAAATTGCTTACCCTGCCTTTAAGGACCTATTCTTGCTATTAACTAGTTGCTTATTAGCATGCATATAACTAGAATTTTGGTTGTTTATTAGTATTTAAAAACCACATATTAATGCCTTTTTAGATCCCTTAATCCTACCCAATGCCTAAACTTAACAACTACCTTACTAACTATTAATAAGCAGTAAATTAGAAGTTTATTGAGGGAAAAGTCGTAGTTAATAGTGAATATGTGTTCCCTATTCTAAAGTTTCACCACCATTTCATTCAGTTGTACGTCCAACACTATCTCATGACCAATTCATACGTATTTTACCAGGTGGCTAATTTGTATGAATTCATACAACTTAATTCGTACAATTTTGTATGTTTTCTGTGAGGGGCAGGTTTAGGGGTAGGGTTAGGAGTGGTTATTCATACGCATTCCTACGAAATGTCCACCTCGTAAAATACGTGTGATTTTTCACAAACATATGAATTCGTACGAGCAAGGTACAATATGTATGAAATGCCATGAGATCGAGTTGGTATGTCACAGAATAAAAGATTTGTCACTGCTTCTGTTATATTAAGTGACTACAAAATTTACTGGTAACTGAGTTCAAAACGTAAAAGAATTTCGCTTCTGAGGCAAAGCAAACTATTATGTTTAACATATGTAAAAAAAAGAATGTTATTAAGAATATATTATTTCTTTGGAATAATAATGTACAATAATGAATTGTGTACAACAAGACCAAGAATGAATATTAGCAAGGTAAATAGGGTAAATTTTTATTTAATTTTCACTAAAGCGAATTACGTACATGTTGGCATTGAGGATGGAAAGGTGGTCTCTTACATTCTTGGCTGTTTATTCGTCATTTTGGCCACATGTCCTTGCGTTCCAGTCATGAGAATGTGTGCGTTTATGTGGAGGTATGAAACAGAGTTCAATTTTCAAGAGTTTTGTGAGGTCCAGGGGTGCAGTTGGGTAAACAGTGCCGAACAGCCTGCGCTGTGTCCCTGGGACGGAAGCCAAGGTGACACCAAAAAGGCAGCTCATACAAACACATACACACACACACACACACACACTGTGTGTGAGAGCGAACACCGCATGTGAACTCCTTGTGCCAGAATCTACACACAGGGCTGAGGCACCTGCCCACCCCAGCGGAGGTGTTTCAATAATACCAAGGCCAAATACCTCCCTGCTAATATTGACTCAGAGAGCGGAAAGGATATTGATGGGTCTTGTGTGTGTACTCAGGAAGAACAGTGGCATTGTATCGGGAGCCCTCTTTTCTGCTGAGAGGAGATCTCTTTATCAGTGTCTGTGTGCAGAGAGCTTATGTAAGGTTGGGTTTCTGATAACATGTGCTGTGAACAACACAGCAGATGCACTGTTATGCTATTTGCTCAAATGATAAGCCAGCAAGCTGAAATAGACTCAGACCTACATGTTGTTGCAGACATTATGCTTCACTGTGATTTCTCTTCCTAATTTTACAAATAAATCATTGCTGGAATACATTAACTACATTAACTACCCCCCCCCCTCCCCCCCTGAATCTCACAAAACTTTTCATGGAGCTGTCCAAGTCAAATTTTTACCTCAGAGTCATACAAAGAAATATAAAATTTAGCCTAAAAAAAAGGAAGAAAGAAAGAAAGAAAGAAAGAAAGGAAGGAATTGTGGTCTTAATTTAAAAATCAAGACACCATTTCTGGTAAAACTTTAGATTAAGGAACACATATTCACTTTTTACTAAGATTTTTCCCTCAATAAATTCCTAATTTGCTGCTTATTAATAGTTAGTAAGATAGTAGTTATGGTTAGGTATTGGGTAAGTTTAAGGGATCTAAAATATGGTCAAGCAGAATAAGGAATTAATGTGTGCCTAATAAATACTAATAAACAGCCAATATACAAGTAATATGCATGCTAATAAGCAACAAGTTCATAGTGAGAACTGGTCCTCAAAACAAAGTGCTACTCAATTTCCATTTAAAAACAGTCAATAAATGAATGAATGAGTGACTGACTGACTGACTGACTGACTGAATGAATGAATGAATGAATGAATGAATGAATCAGTGAATCAATCAATCAATCAATCAATATGACAATTTTCCAAAAACTTTCATAACAAATTACCATGAATGAATGCATGAATAAATAAATAAATAAATAAATGAATAAATAATAAATAAATAATATTTTGTTATTATAAAAATAAATAAATGAATGAATAAATAAATATTGTCTAGTGTAAATTGTAAGGTATGTATTTAAAAGGTATGCATTTACACTTTTTTGTACTGTGATACAGTAATCAGAATTTTTTATTTTTTTGCTTGATTTTCTGGCAATTACGCAAATAATAAAAAAACTCGTTAAAAAAATCATATATTATGTAAACTGTTAAATATTTATACATAGTAGATTTTGTTATACTGTGTTTTTGTACTGATTTAAATAGCAACAATAATTGTATTTCAGTTTTTTTTTTCTCTTTGGTACAGTAATGAGAATCTAATCAGAAACAAATACAAAACTTTTTGTTTCCATTCTCTTTGGTGCATAGCGGCATAGTCATTACATACACCACCGTTAACATTTGTTTGTTTGTTTGTTTAATAGTGACAGTGTAAGTTAATGAATATCAGTATAAAAATACAAAATCTAATCATTCCTGATTATAGCAGAATTGTTATTGACATAACATTGATTCATAATTAAACTCTGAATGCACTCTCCTCATATGTCCTGGCTGATAATGGTTTAAGCATCTGTAAAACAGCAAGAAAACACCACCATTTGAACAATATCTGCAAGACATAGTTGTCCTAACTGTAGCTCAGTTGAAAAATTGTGTTTCTCTCACTGGCTGCAAAATTACCAGGGGACCGTATTTAGTCATCATCAGGCTGGTGCGGAACTGCTCTCCACATACACATGCTGAGAAAACAGCCGCTAATAACAAACCAAACAATAGTAGAGATGAAACAACGTGCCAATGCACACAAACCTTGGCAGAATAATTGTGTGAGGGTTGTTTGAGTTGAAAACAGTGCAATTTGAACTCTTTGTCAAACACGCTTGTGTAATTAACAACATCTGCTAAGAGGGAAGGGTTTGAAAACAAGTGAGCCAGTCTTTTTTCCCTCTTCCTCTCTCTCTGCTCCTCCATCTTTGAGCGAGTGCATTATTTAACTCTTCCATCAGCACATATGAGAAATGTAAAGCATGGTTGTCATGTGGGTAAACTCCACTCTCTCTTATAGTGAAGTTTATTCTCTTAACCTGTCCTGTAAGCTCATGTTTACAGCACTCAGGGTCACTGATTGAGTGACTGGATCTCTCATAAAGGGATTATGCTGTGGATATTTTTGTCCAGAATGTAAAACTTGTAAATGTTACAATATGTTAGTTCAAATGAGGCTGTGAAATGTGGTTTGCCTTCACTATTTTGTAATACATAATTTGCTATTGTGGTGCTACTTTACTGTGTCTCTGTGACATTAATGTTATTTTCTTGTGTCTTGACTCCTGGTTTGATGGATCTGGTTTATACATATGTTTAGGGTTGTGGACTCAAGTTTCATGACTTGGACTTCAATTGGACTCGAGTCCCAAATCGTATTTTTGGCTTTTATGGCTCTGCCAGCAAATTTTTGACATTTGGTTTTCAAATCTATAAAACAGAATAAATAACAAAAATAGTCTATACCTCATTTCATATGAAAATGAACTGGAAGGTGACTTACTTGTGACTTGCAAAACAATGACTTGCTCCCACCTCTGCATACAATAAATACACATTTGGGGCTGGAAAGGTTTTTTTTTTTTTTTTTTTTTTTTTTTAAGAAGTCTCACCAAGTTTGCATTTATTTGATCAATCATATTTAACAATGCAATAATCAAACAATAATTTTGTGAAATATTATTACAATGTAAAAAAAGCTATATTCATACATTTTCTAAGTTTTTCGCAGTCATTACTCCAGTCTTCAGTGATCCTTCAGAAATGCTGATTTGCTGCTCAAAAAACATTTCTTCTTATTATCACAGTAGAAAAGAGTTGTGCTGATTAATATTTTTTTGTGGATACTGATGCATTTTTAAGATTATTTGATGAATATAAAGATAAAAAAAAATGAAATTAAAATCTTTCGTAACAAAATTTTTACTGTCACTTTTAATCAATTTAATGCATCAGAATTGGACCTTAAAATAAAGTGTGACCGTTTTTATTTTTGCTGTATATAATGATTTGGCAATATGTACCTAAGTATGCCATGCTAATAAAGCAATGCAAATTGCATTGAACTGAGAGAGAAACACTTTTGAACAGTAGTATATATGCTATTTCAAAATATATAATCTCTAACTTTGTATGAAAACATTTATTTTTGCATTTCTTGGCAGAATTTTTCATGCTTTGACCAAGGCTCAAAACACATTAGTGTACTATATCAAATATGGATAAATATCTAGTACTTTTATAATCAGGCATAGAAAAGGAGATTTTGTTGGTGCAGTAAATGATTCAGTCTTTAACTACTTCAAGCACAAGCTCTTCAGTGACATGAGCTATGTTAAGCAGAGCGGCCTCATTGTTCCACAGGGTGATCTCTTCACAGTCTGCATTCTTCTCATGGATGCCGCGGTTTGTTGTGGTGAGGAGGATCTGTCTTTGCAGACCGGCTTTGTTCTAATTATAAGGTCAGTTGACGGTCCCAAAGCTGGTTTCACAACTTGGTTCAAACACAAGTTCAACTCTATCATGACCCCTGTAGATTATATTACACCTTTCCCAAACTCCTGAATTGGACAAATCTTTTTCAGCATGAACAATCCTGACACACACACTATTTTATTTTCTAATATTTCATATGTCCACCCTGGTTGACTCTTTATAATTGAATTTCTCTTGGTTTGTGTCCCTGTGAAGAACAGGTGTCCTCTCAGTGCCATTTCCCATCTCAATGTGCTTGGGTCGTGTGGTGAGCTTCTGGCCTGTGGAAACAGCTGTTACTCATGCTGAAAGACTACTTTGAAGGTCACTCTGCTCATTATCAATTTGTGCCCACTCAGAAACTGAAACCATTTTTACAAAATGACATTGTAAAACATTATAACAGCGAGATCTTTCCTGGTTGTGAAAAAGAAGTGAGCTTAATTGTATTGAATGTGCACTTGTGGTGTACCTTAAATCCTAAAATTACATTTTTAGTATATAGTATATTGCATTTAATATAATGTCCAGCTTCACACAACCATGCAGAGCGTAAATGGTTTGGAGAATGGATGGAGAGATAATATAATTAAATAAAGACCACTTAAAGACAGTACACTTGGTACACTAATGACTATGTTTCTTAACACACTTAAGTATGCTTTAATTACACATACACTTTAACAGCACTTAACGTATAATGCCACATTAAAAGTTACATTATAAATCATCATGTTTTAATAATCTTTCGTCATGCTTTAAGGATACGCACTTATTTTGATGTGTTGACTAAAGTACACGCAAAGTATTTGAATTTAATTTTAACTTAATTTTGTAACGTGTTACTCATTATTAAAGTGCATAAATTTGACATTTTCCTCATTATTACAAATTTGTGATTTCAAATATATTTAAATACATGACATACAAGTGTCACTGCAAATGACATTAAAGTATATATTTTTTATTTCAATAGACAATAGAAGTAATTGCGAACTTTCAAAGATAAAGTCCTAGTCTTATACTTAAGTGGTCAGAAAGCATTCTAAAGCTCAGCTGATTGTATTTAATACAAAATTTTAATTATGATATGTTTTCATTTAATTGCAATTCATATGCATTTAAGTGTCCAGAAACATTATATTTTTCTATACATTAAACATAACATATATCCTTTTAAAATATATTATTTCTGTAATTTCATAAGGGCATTCCTCACATTGCTCTGTTACAGGATTAGTTTCGCACTGTATTTTGAGACTTATGTCTTATAAGTCTTATGTGATATAGCGAAGCGTAGTTGACCTTATAGACACCCGCTGCATGGATCTGTGGCTGATTTAATGTCCATCAATCTTAACGCTGTGGAGTGGTGGTGGTAGTGATGTATGTATGGCCGTCTGGGACCACCCACACATTATAGGACTAACAGCTGGACTCCCAAAGGCCCCCCAAACACCTCCTTCCTCAGCTGTAAACCAATTTCTATCTGTTGCATATTTACACCAAATATTTTCTTAATCAGTTTTTTTTTTGTCTTGTTGTACAGTACAGATATCTAAACATCTTTACAACATACATTTATCTGAAGCAAACTGATATTGAGACTTTTTAGAGAGTTTACCTTTAAATTAAGTTTAGTTTTAATATCACATTACACGATATAATATGATTATAATTAGGCTTATGCTTAAAAATTGCATTTTGCATAATTGTGATTAAATAATGTGTCTAAATATTTTAGTTTTTAATTCTGTGTTTTTGAGTTGATTCTGATTACTGTTAAATTAAAATACAGTAATACAAAGATTTGTTTTGTTTTAAACAATAAATAAATACAACAAATGCTACCATGAAGTATGTAACTTTCATAATATACCATTAAATTATTTTTTGCATTTTTACAGTAAAGGTCTCTGCACACTGAGTCCGAAATTTTCGTCCGAAATTTTCGCACGTTAAAAAATAAATACGACCTCACGTTGTGTCAATCACGTTTGCATACTGCCTCCGAAACTTTCGTCTGTCAAAAAAAATTTGGATCAGGTTCGATTTTTTGCGTTTTCGCATCCGTTGCATGCATTTTGATAGGAAAGGAATACAAAAAAAATGGAAAAACGCATGCGAAAATTTCAGACTCAGTGTGCAATGGCCTTAAGAATGAGAATGACAAACTTTTTGTCCCTTTTTAATTGTCATAAAAATAATATCACATTGCAGTTGTTCATAAGATTTCTTTAAGCAAAAGAAAATTTGGAAACATATTAGTAATGCATTAACTAACGTTAACTAGCATTGGGCATTATATTTGTATTAATCTATGTTAAAATTAGTTAAAAATACAACTATTCATTGTTATTTCAAGTTCATGAAATAATATAAAAAATACAACTTTTGAATTTAATAACATATTAGTAAATGCTAATTTAACATTAGCTAATATTATCAAATGCTTTAGAAGTATTTTTCATGTTGGTTAATGTAAACCTTATTGTAAAGTTGTTACTGAACATGTTATATTGCTTTCTATGATTTTGAGGTAAAATATGACCTGGACAGTTTGGTGAGATTCACCCCCTCAAACAAACAAACAAACAAACAAACAAATATTATTATTATTATTATTATTATTATGATCGTAGGATGTATTTTTAATAGATTTTTTGAGTTTTTTTAGTGGAAAATTAGTTTTTTTTTCTTTGCAACACAGGCAGGACATTTACTTATGAGACACAAATCTGCTTAGTAATTGTACATCACAGACACATAAAAAAAAAAAAATCAAGTAGACGTAACTTAATCATCTCATTCGAGTTATAATGAGTTTCTTAGACGTTTCACCTGCTCCTTTCAAACCCTGATCAGACGGGATATTTATGGTGCTAGCAGACTACACCGCTGCGATGGAATAATAGACAGGGGATTGCCAGCTTAGATGACACTTTCTGAAAACATGATCATGTCTCAAGGCGCAGCTCTCTCCTTTTTCCAGCCCAAGTCCCAAAGGTCTGTATTGAGCAACACATAAAAACAGGTAATTGAACTGATCTGGCTGGCATTACGTGACTAGGATTTCGTTTTTCATCCTTTAGGAACCTCGAGATATTAGTTTTAATATCTGTCACGGCTTTATTCGCCAAAGGTCAGCTGTCAGCCTCCGTCATGGCCTGCTTATGTGTGTTGATCCACTGCACTGCATTGGCTACTTCTCTAATCCTCACAGCACTTGTGCCTCAGGTATGGAGGGTGGAAATGTGTCACCTATGGAAGTAGGTTATAAGCTCAGGGATATGTCTAATAGCTTCATTTCTTTCTCTCTCTCTGCTTTAGCGACTCTATTGTTACCGACCTGGCTTCGCTCCAGCACTTCAATTCAAAGAGGTTTGTCTATTGAATTTCATCCAGAAGAGATATTTTAACCTCAAAAGGTAGTGTTACCCCCAGGCCCTCCCTTGAGTCTATGATAGTCTCTCTGTCCCTTATTTTGTCTGAGAGAGTCAACAATAGCTATTTGACCGAGGCCTGTGGAGACACCTTCTTCAGACATTTGTTTACATAATCCAGTCCCAGGGTATAACCTCTCAAGGCCACCTGTGGCTCTCAGGTGAGCAGCAGGTGCAGGTGCCAGGACAGAGTGTGTGTGTTGCAGGGGAAATTCAATCCGTGGAGAATATATTAGTAGCAATCAGCTTCTGTGTGCACTCCTTCTGATTTAGGATGAGGACACTCTCTGTTAAAATAGGAAAAATTTGGGAGATACCATGATGGTAATTAGTTTTCTTTGATGATTACGCTATCATGTTAGTATATGTATTTGTGAATATGGTAATTAAACAGTACTATAATACATAACTCAAACATCATCTGATGTTATCATGCAAGCCTCTTTCCCAAAAACAAAACATTCATACAAAGTAAGAAGAGTATTTATTATAAAGACAATACCATACTTAATCAGTATATTTTCTTTAGACACAAACCAAAAATATTATTTAATAAAATAAAATAATATAATATTACAATTATTATATAATAATCACATATATTACTTATAATAATTTGTAATAATTTACAATTTTATATATTAATGTAATGCAATTTAATATAATAATTATTAATTATATATAATCATTTAACAAAATTATATTACATTCATTGTAATCATTTTTGGGGGCTTTTTACAGCTTAAATTCACCATAAACAAAAACTATAACATGAAAGCAGAATTTAGGATAAAATTAAAAACACTTTTTTTTGCCAGTGTCGAATTTAGTTTACTTACTAAAGACAAATTTGAAAGGCCTTAATACCTTTTTAAAATATGCATCATATTTTCTGTTGTGTAGTAAAACCATTCTGATGTCAAACAAAAATGCTATTTCAACAAAACTATTTTTATGACAAAACCACTACTAACTAACCAATATAAAAGTGCACTTCAAATAAATGCTACCTGGACTCATGACGAAAATGTACCTCTGGGAACTTTTTCGCAAGACGCGAAATAAGTACCAATAAGTACATATCACAGCAGTTTCCAACAGAAATGAACACTAGAGGCGGTAAAACAGAGAGCACTTGTAATCGGTTTCGTACACAGTTATGATTGCAGCTCCGTATGTTATGTTTTCCGAACGTAACAAGTTTGCTCAGTAGATCAGCCGCACGGAATTGGACTTAGGATGCGGAATCCTTGGATATGAATTCAGTCAAAAACATGACTCACGATGAAAGAGCTGAAAGAAGAGAGATCGAAAAACAAATTAAATTAACATCGAATATTCACGAAACGTACATGGCGGTATGCATTTCACGTCTTGCGAATAAGTTCCCAGAGGTACGTTTTCGTCATGAGACCAGGTTGAATAAATGACAAGGTCGTTTGACTGTTTCAGTGTATGCTATGACCTCAAAACACTTTTACCATAGTGCATAATTTGTAAACAGATACATTTTGACATTTCATCACATAATCAGTTCCATATATAAGGCTTTTCTGATTTTAAACTTGCTTGGTAAAGCAATGCACTTAAATTAGAGTCCCCTGAAATGCCACGAGTTACAACAAAACAGCTCAAATTTCATTACTGCACTGCCACAATATGTATATCAACCAATGTAGCAAAATGTTGCCAGATTCACGCTCATCTATTTTGGAAACTGAACGCACTTTTAACGCAGCTCACTGGAAATTTCACTTTGATAGTGTATCGAAATGCACAAGAAGCAGCATAATATCATTTTGCAGAAATTTTACAGAAATGCACGTTTTTCCAATAAGCCTAGTTTGGTTACAGTAATTTTACTGAACCATGGATAAGGGGGTACTATATGAAAAAGGATAGTAATATAGTTAATAATATAATTATTCAAAACTATTGCAGTCTTTTTTTAGTGTCTTTCTATGATATCCTTAACATGCAAAAACAATAACATTAACTAAGCCTATAACTTTTAATATTTATTATAGCAAAATAAAAGCATTATCAGCTTTTAAAACGGAAGAGAAAATGTTTCCCATGTAAAAATCACTTTACACAAATAGGTACAAAATAAAGCCTGACACTTTTGCAAAAATGAAGTGCTCCTTTATGTTCTTTTCCAACAAATGGTCAGTAAAAAGAGGCGCTTAACCTTTGGAACCTCAGCAGGGTAAACTAAATATTATATGAGCCTTTTTATTTTTATTCATTTTTCATGAGGTTTTCAAATTTTACAACTTTGTTTACAAACCTGAATGTCTAAATAAAGTAAGGGAGGTACATGGGATTTGATCCATAATATTTAGCAACAAGAAGCAGTGCCATAATGGGTGCTGAATTAGTCCCAATGCAAACGGCAGATAATAACTCTCTTGATGCAGCAGATCTGTGGTGTTGCTCAGCAGATGGAGGTGTTACTCCATCACTGGTACCTCACAGAGGCCCGAGCGTTCTCAGGTTTCACTCCCCACAGTGGCAGTCTGCTCTCGTGTCTGAGTGTGCCAATGTAAATTGGTGTAAACATTAGCTCTTAGGCTAACGCTGCAGAGTGTTTTCAGCTCTTAACATTTCCAGTAAGCAGCTACTGCCACCACTGCTATTAATAATGCATGCAAGAAGAAGGAAGTCCTTCAATTTGTCAGCTCGTGTCGACCAACAGATGGATCACAGTTAACATGTCTAAAAGCAAACCCTCATATTAAATTAAATACACTGACAAAGGTTAATAGGAGAAGGAAAAGACATTTATTAATATGTTGTCACCTGCAATCAGTTTTGATGGCTATGCTAAAAAAAAAAGAGCTGCAAACATAGGCAGCATTTTAAGGCATCACAGCCAGATGTAAACACTGTTCCAAAAACTAGGGTCAATGATTATGTAATGAGCTCAGTAAAAAAAAAAAAAAAAATCCATCCAACATGGCAGATGAAGTGGGAGAAATGGTGAAC
This sequence comes from Tor tambroides, assembly GCA_021397915.2. Taxonomy (NCBI): domain Eukaryota; kingdom Metazoa; phylum Chordata; class Actinopteri; order Cypriniformes; family Cyprinidae; genus Tor; species Tor tambroides. The sequence continues at coordinate 26,141 of JAFVLL020032116.1, read as the reverse complement.
TTAAAATAATAACAAGCACTGATGTAAAAAAGGGTTGTCCTTAGGGTTCTTTTACAGTACATGCACTTACATGTACTTGCAGTATACTTACAGTGTACCTAATTAGAAAGTACTGTAATATAAGGTGACTACATGGGGTAGGGTTAGGTTTAAGGGTAGGTTGAGAGTTAATACCTAGTTATTACATAGTTATTGTAATTACTATAATAAGTATGTACATGAGGAACAGGACTGTAAAATAAAGGGCTACCAAAAAAAAAGAAGAAGCTATTTTTTAATTATTAAAAAAAAAACTTCTCTGTTAGCCAACATAATTGTAAATATTTTACACAATTTATGTATTTTTGTGCCTGTTAGCCAATGTGATAAAAGAAGTGCACTTTATTGTATTGAACGTGCACTCGTAGTGTGCTTCAAATTAAAAGCATATTAAAAAACTGTACTGGCAAATAAAGTAATATTACTGAAATAAATTTTCACTTATACAGAATTGCATGACTATGTTTCTTTACACACTTAAGTACACTTTTAAAGTCCCCCCCCCCCCATCATTTTACACAATAAATAAGCACACTTATTTTGATGTGACCCTGGACCACAAAACCAGTCATAAGGGTAAATGTTTCGAAATTGAGATTTATACATCATCTGAAAGCTGAATAAATAAGCTTTCCATTGATGTATGGTTTGTTATGATAGGACAATATTTGGCCAAAATACAACTATTTGAATATCTGGAATTTGAGGGTGCAAAAAAAAAAAAAAAAAAATTGAGAAAATCACCTTTAAAGTTGTCCAAATGAAGTTCTTAGCAATGCATATTACTAATCAAAAATTATGTTTTGATATATTTACAGTAGGAAATTTACCAAATATCTTCATGGAACATGATCTTTACTTAATATACTAATGATTTTTGGCATAAAAGAAAAATCAATAATTTTGACCCATACAGTGTATTTTTGGCTATTTCTACAAATATACCCCAGCGACTTAAGACTGGTTTTGTGGTCCAGGGTCACATATTTCAAATACAACAGAAGTAATTCTAAAATTACATAAATAATGTACTTCAGTCCTAAAAAAACACTCTTAAATTCAACTAATTGCATTTAATTTATATACTACATTTAAACCATAATACAGTTTTATTTCATTCCAAATATCATGCAATTCAGTTCACACTTAAGTATATTCTTTTAAAGTATATTATTTCTGTAATAAGTACTCGTTTTAAATGTATGCTAAAGTGTACTTCTTTTTCACAAGGGAGAGTATTGTTAGCTTAGCAACATGCTCACTTTATTAAAATCAGTTATAGAAGTATTCTCCTGTGTGCATTGCATAAGTAGCCGTATATATATGCTTCACAAAGTTGCTGCTTATGTACAGTGTACATCACTTCATTAAGTTTCACTTATGTTGTAAGAAGGTTGACACCTAGTAAGGGAGTAAACAGGAAGGCAGCTGTGTTTTAGAACAAAAACAACATGCTTTGTTCACTTATGTCAAGCCAAATCACATTTCTATAGTGCTTTATGCAATACAGATGGTGTCAAAATAGCTTCACAGAGATAAACAGGAAAATAACACACAATCAGTTATGGAAACTTAAAAAAAATGTCAAAACTACACATGCGCCTTAAAGGTATTACCATGGTTTTTGGAATTGGTAACATGGCAATGCCATGTAATACCATTCAGTATTTTTAAGGTAACACTTTATTTTAAGGTGTCCTTGTTACACGTTACATGTACTTACTATTATAATAACAATAAATTCTGCATAATTACATGCAAGTAAGACAAACCCTAATCCTAACCATATAGTAAGTGCATGTAGTTAATTAATATTAATTACACTGTAACAAGGACACCTTAATATAAAGTCTAGCCTTTTTGAAATACCTTAGTGCCATGCAAAGTCTAGTAAAAACACTATATATATATATATCAAAGAAACATGGTATTACCATCTGATATTATCACTGTACCATGTTCAAATTACTCGCCGCCTTTCGTTCTCTCTCTCAGCGAATGGCTAGCACGCAAGCACAGTGAATGAAACAGTAGACAGTAGAAGCAGGTGCCATAACAAATCCTAGCTGAGAGTCGGAGTGGTGGAACGCGTGTGCGTGTCTGTGTGCCATTACAAACAACAAAGAGGAGTCAAAACATTCAGGCACTGCTGTTCAGCCCATGTTTTGGCCACCACACAGGATCCTGCGGTGGAAATGTCAGAGGTTGAGTCAGCGCAGAGACGCGCCGCTGGTCTGCTAAGAGAGAGAGGAAATGTACTGATTGAAGGAGACGAGGAAAGTGTATGTGTGGATTTGCCCAGTTCCAAGTTAAGGTTTTTCTCCAAAACAATTCTGACATGCTTGCTTTGTTGGTTGTTACTCAGTCTCACATTATCAGACCCTTGACTAGCGGCATGAAGTCTGGTCCACATTGCAGCTTGGACCAGATCTACCAATAAATGCCTGCTGACTGCTACAAGAAGAGACTGTCTGACTGATATTTAAAGAGACCAGTCACAGTTTTGTTTCTGAGTGCCGTTTAGTGGTGGGTTTATCTAAAATTGATTGTACCAAAATAATAGACCTGCATGGAAAAAAAAGCAATAATTATAATCTTGTGATAGTTTCTGAGTTTGGACAGAAAAGGCAGTGTGTTCAAAGTGTCTGTTGTAGAGCAGAGTTCTGCTTATGGAAAATCTAGTTTACGAACTGTCTCAAACGAAACAAAAAATAATATTTTGAAAAGATCTGACGCCACTAAACTGCCAAACCTTATAAACTTATAAAATCTTATAAACTTTATTTCCAGATGGACTGGTTTGTTGCAGTCAGGCAGTGATTGCAGCTTTCCGTTTCACAAATGTTTGGCTGTTCTGTGTTCAATTGAGCTTAAACCACTAAACCACACCACCCACATTGAACTCCAAAATACTTTTGCAACTTTTGTCATATTTCTGCATTTTTTTCCAAATAAAACATAAACTTGAATTTAAATGATCAAATCAAAGTATTTTAAAACCAGTCTGTCCAATTTTATTTATTTATTTTATAAGGTAAAGGTCACATTAAAATTATTTTGAAAACTTTTTTTCATACCAAGCTTTCACCATTTTTTTTTTTTTGCTACATTTTAAACACATTTTTTTGTGTAATAGATGTTATCGTTTTTATATTTATTGACATATCATTTAAGACTTATTGATATAAAATTAGAATTTTTTGGATGATTTGGATTATTTCCTTATTGCACAATGCACATTTCTTAACATTGTGCCTAAAATGTGTTTTCATATCACTATTAATAAGGATTGTATGATCTTTGAATAATATCAGTCATTAAATGCAATAAAATAAAGTAAAGAAAGATCAATGTAAATATAATTAGTGAACACACTTTATTTGTATTATGTGTAACTTCCAACTAAGCTGGAATTTGGTCAAATTATGCAAAAAGTAAATAAAATTCAGGCTATTAAATGAGCTCAAGCAAGACAGAGGATTTTAATCCAAAAATGCTTGTAATATTGAAAAATATATTAGGTTAAACTAAATTAAACTAGTGACAAAAAGTAGAAAACAGTGTTTATTTTATCCACAGAAATATCAATAAAAAATATAATAATAATAAAAACTTTGTAATGCCATCTTTACAAATCTTTGTTCAGACCTGAGTAATTATTGAAAGGATTTGGTCAATTTGTTCTCAGATCAGCAGGCATTTTACAGCACATTTTTGCTGCTGTTAATGGCTAATGATGAAGTGAACGAGTTTGGCTTTATCTTCTCTGCTCCTCTTGCCTGGCTGGGCTCCTTTAAAGGTGCTGCTCATGCTAATAGTGGCTGTAATCAATCTCTGCTCTTTCTCCGCACCTCACAGGAGGCCGTCATCTGCCTCTTTGATGTTAACTAATGACCCTACCAGCAGGCCAGCTCAAATGCATCTCAGCCGAGACAGAGAGATGAGCAAAGAGAGGAAGAAGAGAGAGGCGTAGACCGCAAAAATCACTCTCTTCATCAGTATTTCAGTCTAGAACCTTAAAACAAGATACTTGCGAAGTTTTCATAGAATGTGTCTTTAAAAAATGACTTTTTTTACTTTTAAAAAAAGCATTATTTTAATTGGTCTCATAGATTTTGCTCAATATCAAGCTTAAAAAAACAAGCGGTCTGGTTCAAAAAGGCAGTGGGTTTTTTTAAACCTTAAGGCAGGACTTGTCGCCATATTAATGTTGCGATTTCTCCCATTCATATTTCTACGGCTTCTCCTACGGTTTCCTGTTCCTTACATCATATTACTTATAGCTCCACTTTTCAGCTAAAAGGCTGTGTTATTTCCTCAATATTACTCTGTTTAAAAAACACTGTTATCCCATTGGCTGGGAAATTTTGATTCGGAATCCCAATCCAAACACCAACAAGCTAAAGCTCGAACTGCGTTGAGTGATTCTCGCAGATTCTGTATTAAACTGGAACCTCAATCACTCGTCACTCGTAATGTGTACGTTCAATCATATTGTTTATATCAGGCCAGCAGAAGGGTGGCCTTTGTTCCACCCTATGTAGTGTTTACATGAAAGCGTGCTGATTCATGAAACATAGTAAATTAAGATAAGATATTATACCGCAGAACCAATGATGCATTGTTTATGACGCACATATATGGCCCTGGATATAATGAACACATGGGCGCAGACAGTGTATCCATCTTTCAGTAGGCTGGAAGGGTATTTAATATTCATCTGAGCCTGTCGTTGTTTTGGGAGGGCTACATATGGTGTAATTATGTGGGTAATTTATACCTTCATAAAGCAGTGCCTTCTGGTCCTATGTGAGTAAACTTTAATGTGAAACAGACAGTGGGAGCGCTTCAGCGGTGCTGTGAGAGAGCGTGACTGCTCTAACTGCTCCCCTGAGTGCACTGGAATCCACCTCGCACTGCCACTGTCCACTCACACACACACACACACACACACACACACACACACACACACACACACACACACACACACACACACACACACACACACACACACACACACAATGAGAGAAACTGTGGCAGAGAGGCAGGACTGTATATCTGCACTGTGTTCACCACACTTTGCATGGATTATTGTGTGCGATTAAGTTTAGAAACACTGTAAAAATCGAACATGTTGCAGTTGTTATGTTAAAGGTGAAGTGTGTCATTTCTGTGGCACCAAGCCGAATTGTAAAACTAATGGACCTCATTTATAAAACACGAGCAGAACAAATTTCTGTGTAAATTTATAATATCCACATTGAAAAACCATCCCAGGCTCATTGGAAATACGTAGACTAATAAATAGACTCTGCCTGCATTCCTGCAAAACCTCAAATACGTTGCTCTGGGTACATTTTCCTACACTTTTCAGGTGATACGTCCACAAAAAACACCATAAGCAATAGAATTTTTTTTTTTCCATTGCAGTTGCAGTTTTATTAAACATCCCTGTGTCAGGACAAAAATACGCCTGTGTACAGTTTTGCTAAATTATATTGTGTTGCTTATAGCAAGTTTCAAACTAAAATGTCCTGCAGATATCTGGTGAGTGTCGCTAAAAGTTTAAAGCTCTATTTCATTTTAAATCTGAACAAACATGAGATAAAAACACATTTGCTGCTGCAACACATGCAGTTATAGCTTCCTTTCATGAGGCTTTGAGCTCTTTTGTGGAGTGTTGTAACTCGTAGTGCTCCACATTGCAAAATAAAGCTTTATTAATCAGTAATCTGGTCCTGTAATCACAATTTGTGTGAAAAGAAATGAAAGTTTTGGTGTTTTACTTCCTCTAGAGTTGATGTTTTGGTGAAATGTAGCCACAGTCACAAATTTCCAATGAGCATAGGTTGTTTAAAACAATTACTAAAGGATTTATCAATGATTTACACAGAAATTCATTCAGTTTGTGTTTCTTGAATGAGGCCCAACGATTATTGTGCCCCTCGGTTTTCATGGTTCAGACAAACAGGAAGTCTCACTCTAAACTCACGCCATTGGTTGAGGCAGATGCTCAGATGATTTTGAAAGCACACAGTTTTTACACTCTTCAGGAAGTTAACTTACAATTGGTTTGGTTATGCTGTAGTTGTCTCTGCATACACTTTATCTTTAAGACACTACTCACAATACAATAACCGTCATCTCACCACAATAATAACTGCAAGTAAGGCTAAACTGGATTTCAGTGGACATAACTAAAATTGAAAAAGCGATAGTTCATGCAAAAATGAAAATTTTGTCATAATTTATGCACAATATATATATATATATATATATATATATATATATATAATGTGACGAGTCGGTTGCCTCCCCCCTTAATGTCATCACCACCCCGTCCCTTATTCGTCGCCCTTCACCAGGCTCCCGACGGGAGTGGGTATGTGAGAGAGGAGGGGCGCTGAAAACAGCAAGGTCTGGTGGCGTGTGATGAGGCACACCTGAATCGAATAGGGCATCACCGCCGCTGTTTAAATGCCGAGCGTGCCTCTCCTCGGGAGACTGGTCTCTTCCCCGTGCATGCACGCTGGTGTCCTCGTGGGTCCAGGAAGGGAGTGTTGAGGGAGCAAGTGCCGCACCCGTGACACGGCTGACGGGCCAGGATGCCGGGCCGTATAATCCCCGGAATGCCGTGGGCCGAAGGAGGACGAAGCCGCTACATGCACTGTAAAAAAAAAAAATTGTTCCAAAAAGTTGTTTCAACTTAAAATAATTTGTTACCCCGCTGACTTAAAATTTCTAGTTTAGTTAACTTGAAATTTTAAGTTACTCAATGTTAATTTAAGGGACAACTGGAATATTTTAGTTGCATAAACTAAAAATTTTAAGTCAGCGGAGTAACAAATTATTTTAAGTTGAAACAACTATTTTTTTTTTTTTACAGTATGAGGATGAATAAACAATAAAAAATAACTGGATGAATCTCATGAAACTTATCAAGAACATGACTCCAAAATGTGAAGGCTATTTAAGTATATAAAAAAAAAATTAAAATAATATCTTGTTACTTTTTCAGTTTTTTTTTTTTTTTTTTGCATTGTTATATCATTTTCATGATAATTAAACACATCTCCCTCAGCAATTCTCATTACCATAATGCAAAAAGAAAATCTCATTCTCATTACCGTAATGTGGAAAAAGTAATTATGTCTCAGCTATGTTGTATTTATACTTAATAGTTCTAAAGCTTAATTTCTTATTGCCATATATATTGTCTCACTCTTTATTTTGTTGTGAAATGTAACTAAGATTCATAAGATTCACCTGATTATGTAATTGATGATATGTTGTGTCTACCAATGCATCATAATGAAGTGCAATGGGATAAAGATTTAATATTTAATGTAATTTTAACTTATTTATGTTAACTGTAATTAATATGTATTGATATGATTGATGTGACTGCACTGATGCTATCTGGTGAGAACAAAATTTTAAAGGAAATGAACTGAAATATGACACTAACTTTGCAAAATCAACACTTTAATCCAGGGGTGCCCAAACTCGGAGGGCCTGGAGGGCCGGTGTCCTGCAGAGTTTAGCTCCAACCTCAATTAAACACACCTGAACCAGCTAATCAAGCTCTTACTAGGCATGCTACAAACTTCCAGGCAGGTGTGTTCAGGCAAGTTGGAGCTAAACTCTGCAGGACACCGGCCCTCCAGGACCGAGCTTGGGCACCCCTGCTTTAATCAAACTGAATTGAAACATCAAACTAAATAGAGCTGAATAATGCCACTATTTCCTTCAGTATAGCTGCTTTACAGCTGAAATTCATGAAAGTCATTTCATAATAATAATAATGAATTTTACAACATTAGCAGTTATTTTATTAGATTTTTTTTTTTTTTTTTTTTTTGTTAGTTGCCCACAGTAAAATCCAAAATCCTGCTCCACATATCTGTATATTAAACAAGTTTAGATTGGCTATGATTTTGTCGCTTTGTATTGTTTTGCATTTCAGTGGGAAAGTGAAAACGTTGTATCTGGATATCCAGTGTTAAATCTGTAGGTCTCTGTTCTATGGGCATCATTTTTCATACTTACTCCACGTAACAGTATCAAGATAAATGACTTGTGATGATCTTCAGTCAAGCACACAGTGTGTCCCCACACAGGTGGTGTCTGTGTGCATGTGTGCACTGCAAGATCATGAATGCATTGACATTTCCTCCACCGTCACGCCTCCAGAGCAAAGCCCACTTCTGCTGCTTCTCACTGCTGGAAAACACAGAAAACTGTGCAACCCAACACACATGGGCTTCATCATTTGCTGACTCCTAGCACCAGGTCAGGATCGAAATGCTCTTTCATGGTGAATTCGCCTTCTGTAATAAATCTAAAGGAAACAGTGGGCTTTGTTGTGGCCTGACACATAGGAACAGCCAGATGCCACAAAATGAGATTATATTTGAGAGCGAAAGAGAGAAAGCATTATTATTATTATGACTGTGAATCAGAATGGATGAATAGAACGTCTTCATGTCCTCACATAACACTTCCTGTTCTCTGCCTCGCATGAGTTTGAGTAGCTACTGTACTGTGCATTCAGGAGGATTTGTTTCACCAAACAGTGGCTATACAGGATGTGTAGAACTGCATAGTGCTATTCATACTATATTTATTGTAAATAGTATGTGTACTAGTCATAGTATGCAAATTTTGTTAATGCATGTAATATCCATATTGCCTAATATGTTTGTCAAAATATTTAGTATATAACAAAAGCACACTACATGCAGTACTGTATCCCAAAATGCAATGAGCTTGACTTGCTTGACCTTCTATTTCTAGAGTGTGAATGAACTGGAAGGAATATTAACTCTTAACTAATGATTTGATCAACAAAAAAACAAAAAACAAAAAAATCAACAGCAACAATTTTGTGATGCAAAGCTGAATTTTCAGCATCATTACTCCAGTTTTCAGTGTCACATGATCCTCCAGAAATCATTCTAAAATGCTAATTTGCTGCTCAAGCAATATATAAATTATCGGGAACACTTTAGTGCAGGGAGCAATTAACTAATTGCTTATTAGCATGCCTATTATTAACATATTGGCTGTTTATTAGTGCTTATAAAGTGCATATTCTGCATAACCATATTCTACATCCCTAATCCTACCCAATACCTAAACTTAACAACTACCTTACTAACTAAAGTCTGACCCAATTATCATGGTTGTAAATGGTTGTGCTTCTTAATATTTTTGTGTAAAATATTTATTTGTAATATTCGTTTTATATTTAATAAAAAATATTGTATTTTTTCAGGATTCTTTGATGAATAGACAGTTAAAGTAACAGAATTGATTTAAAATTGATTTTTTTTTTGTAACAATGTATAAGTCTTATCTCTCACTTTTGATCAATTTAATTCATCCTTGTGGAATAAAATTATAAAAAAAAATAAAAAATAAAATAAAAATCTTACTGACCCCAAACTGTGAAATGAAAATGTTGCATAGTGCATAATAACAACATTCCAAACATTACTAATTACATAATTTCACAGTGTAGTTTTAAGGAAATAACTAACTAAAAAAATAAATAAAATAAATAAATAAATAAATAAACTCTATACTGCTAATTTTGGTGTTTCATCACTTATCTGTTCAGCATGATACCCTAGTAACTACAAACTCTGAAAATACTGTGATATGTTAATAATTCAGTACCATGCTATTTATCAAACTATCATGGGACTGCCACAATACTGGACTCTCTCATATAGCGGCAACATACAGAAATTGTGTTAAAAATCAGAGAAGGTGAAACCTCTGTTTGCTCATTTTATTTTGTGTGTTCAAACATCTGCATGGTCTTCCTGCAGCTGCCGCAGAACAAAAGTCTTCTTCTGTGGAGAACCAGAGGTCTGCTGACCTTCTCTACACCTGCTCTGTGGCCTCTCAAGGTAAAGGAGCCACAGTGTTAATTGATCCTACTGGGAAGCCCCTAACTATGGATTTGCAAGTCTTGTTACAATAATGATGAGTACTGAAGTGATTGTAGTCAAATAACATTTTGGGTAATTTTTTGTGTCTTTTTTACTTTTAGGGTTGTTGCAATAATACTGAGAACAAACAACACTCATGTGAGTGCAATACTACATTATGCTACTATCTGTTGATGAGGAAAATTCGGACAGTACTCAATTAGACAGTTTATAAGGTGACAGACAGCATGAAAAGAATCAGTTACACATCTAATGTGCACCATTTGCTCTTAATTTGGTTGCATTAGCGCTAAAAAGCGACCTGTGTTTGGCAAGAAGTGAAAGAGAGAGAAAGAAAAATGAAATTGCACAGCAAGTCCATTGTATTCTGACCAAAATCACTTGAACTTACATCACATCATAATTACAACTTCCGAACTCTTAAGTATAGGAACTCCCCAGGAGGACTTGAAAGCAGCGTAATTACGACATTGTGGTGGCGTTCATGTGCGCTCATCACATAAATACGATAATTCTGATATGACTTCAGGCTGCATGCATGAAGCGATGGGGCCATGCATTGCCAAAGTTGGGGTCTCTCTCTTTTCCTTTAGTCCAGATCAAAACCAGATCAGGCCGGCCTCTCTCCTGCTCTTCACAGTGTCCCACACTCCCCAGAAGGAGCCCTTGAAGTGCGGCAAGGGAGTCAGCTAACAGATGGATAGAATTTGGAGGCTAAGGTCTGGCCAAGCCAGCTGGTGAGAGCTCACATTTCCACTGGCATGAAAATGTTCTGCTTATATCATCTGCAATCTGAAGAATTGCATTCAGGTGTTGCAGACCCACATTTTTTCTCTTCTCACAAGGACCGGGAATGCTTTGGCAGCAAAACAAATGCATCTTTAACTGTTCTACACACACACACACACACACACACACACACATTGTCAAATCAAGTCAAATTTATTTGTATAGCGCTTTTCACTATACACATCGTTTCAAAGCAGCTTTACAGAAAATGTTATGATATGTTAATATCTTCATGCCTTATAGTTGCATTTAGCACATTAGAGCTGGGCCATAATATAGCTTACATTTTGCAATGATACACGCAATCAAGCTGTTGAGATTTGCTATGCAGCATATACAGCATATCACCCTACACAAGTTTATTGTATGCATGCAGATGCATAGTTGTTGTAGTAGTTATGTTTAGGTAATAGGTAGCGTTAATAGGTCTAGAATATGGTCATGCATTAATATATTCAATTCAGTTCAATTACATTTTATTGCTGGAATCTCTTCCAAAAATTGTCTTGCGTCTCACAGCGTGTACTGTCTCACATCAATTCACATCAATACACTTCCACACCAATTAATAAACAAACAGTACAATAGAAACAACTTGATAAAAAAACAACAACATATACATAAACACACAGGTACAGTGCATTAGTATAGTCCTTTCTATTTCCAGAGCCCAGAGGCCTACTTAAGCCGGGCTCAGACTACAGGAGTTTTAAAATCCTAACCGATTATGAAATCTGGTTGCAGCACACACTTAAGCAGAATCTTCGCAGATTTTCTTCCCTCAAATCTTAAACATGCACACACTACAAGATATTAAGATTATCACGCCAGAGGGAGCACCTCACGTGATCTCATGCAGCAGATCGTCGTTGATGTTTCAACAACTAATGTTTAGTTGCAGTCGCGCATTGGCTATTGTGAAAGTACTGATGTAATCATTGCTGTGATTATCCTGATTTAAAATCTTAAATATCAAACATGTTTGATATTAATCAGGGCAGACCCAATTTGTGTGGAGCAGATCAGGAAGTGCAAGATTTGATCTGTGAATGCCTCACATTATCAGATAATCAAACCTGAACATCGGAACCGAACAAGGTCTTAGACAAGATTTTTTCTCTGATTCTCGGGAGGGGAAAATCCGGGATAAATTGGCCTAAACTTCCTGTAGTGTGAGCTCAGCTTTAGACCCCCAATTCTGATTTATTAATTTTACAGACTGATAAACAAAAGATTTACGTAATCTGTTCAATAGCATATGCAACTCTAAGCGTTCTGTTTGATGGTAAAAAATTATATTCCTCATACAAAATGTGAGAAGGGTCAGACATAATTTTTTCCTGACAGGGTATGCTTATATGCTTTATAAGTATTAATAAACAACAAATATGCTAGTAATATGCATGCTAATGAGCAACTTAATAGTGAATAGTGTTCCCTAATCTAAAGAATTACCAGATATATATCCAACTTTATATACAGAGCTGTTATAATATAGTTTACATTTTGCAACGTTATAAACAATCGCACAACTGAGATTCGCTATATATTGCTTTACGTGAGTGTACTGCAGGTAAAGTTAGATGTACTATAAAGTTAAACTTTATTTTAAGGTCCAATTCTTACTATTAATTATTAACTACTAGTTTTGCCTCAGTAAATTCCTAATCTGCTAATTATTAATAGTTATTAAGGTAGTTGTTAAGTTTCAATAAAGAATAAGGCAATAATATGTGCTTTATAAGTACTAATAAACAGCCAATATGCTAGTAGTTAATACTGAGAATTGGTCCTTAAAATAAAATGTTACCCTCACTTTTAATACATCGCTATGTGATAATAGTTTACATTTTGTAACAATCAAGCAGTTGAGATTTGCTAAGGCAAGTATCACTAGAGGTGCATTCCAATTTGTGTAATTATCCACTAATGTATGCCATTTTTTAATATAAATATTGTGTGTTTACAGTGAAAATTCCAAAAAGAGAAAGTGCAATATAAATATGTGGATGATGCACTTAATTAACCGAGAAAAAAAAAAAAAAAAAACTATCAGCTCTCTAGACTCTAATGTTGAATGACAAAATATGCTTATAAAGATCATACGCTATCATGGTTGAGTACATAGTGAATATATACATACTCTAGTATAGTCTGTTATTTGGGATGCAACTTAGTTTTTTCAAACTTAAAGGGAGAGTTCACCCAAATATTAAAATCCTGTCATTGTTTACTCTCCCCAAAAATGTGTGGTTACCAATATTCTTCAAAATATCTTCTTTTGTGTTTAGTAGAATTAAGAAAGTCATGGCAGGATGACAGAATTTTCTTTTTTGGGTGAACTGTTGAACAAACCTGTAATTCTAAATATTAAAATTAATTAATTTTATTACATTTTTTAATTGTTGCGGGTTATTGAGGAAAGGTGTGCTATTACTCAACTAAGTGATCAGACTTAAGGCTGAAATACTCAAAAAAAAAAAAAAAAAAAAAAAAAAATTGCCTCGATTTACAGTTAAAGTAGTCAACATTTTAGTAGATGAAAATCTGAGCCAGTCTGTACTGTCTCTACTGTACTGGGCAGATGGAGTTGACAGATTTTGTAGTGTAGGAAGGGCACAGACTCCACGAGTCAAATCCAGTTGAAGGAATTCAGACATGTTTGATATTTTTAGAATGCAACTTTAGAATACATATTGTTTTGTTTGTTGTGTTCGGAACGAATTGAAAGTCTGGTAGCATGTGATCCTCAGTCATTTATTTTATATGATGCCCAATTCCTCTCTGTTAACATTTACAAAGTTGGCAAGTTTACGATGCCTACTGTTTTAAAATCTGTTCAGTTTTTAAAAGTTGTGTTGCCTTTACTTTTTACCTGCTGGACAATAAAACGAGTGAAATATTGCATAGACCTACAATGAAAAGGTCTATTTGTTAAATTATTTTAATTTAAAATTCCTGATTTTAAATGAAATTTTGCTGCCCCCTGTTAATTGAGGCCCCCAGTTGAGAACCACTGATGCAAATTACATATTACTCTGTACATACTATTATATATTCAGTGTTGACAGTTAAATTGTATTTTTTTATATGAAATGTTTACATTATTGCAAGTGTATTTAAATTTGCAGCCACACATGCAATATAACGGTTTTGGGAAAATGTCGCAGTTGTCAAATTGTCTGTTTTCATCCAAGCAAAGCTGTCAGTCCATTTAGAAATAGGCTATGGGGGAATTAGGCAATTATGCTGTTAGACCGCATATTTTAGCTCAGTGCGAAAGTAACACAATGAAATTTTAAAATGGCAGAAACGGCGGCGTCTACCGCCGGCTCTTAGTGCTGGATTATGAGCCTTTACCCTCAGAGCTGCTAAGCCTCGGCTTACCTCAACAATCGCACCAAGCAGGTCGTTGAATCGGTTGTTGGTGAGGTAATGAGGAGCCCGCAGTTTGGGGACATGGACTCCAGGGCAGCACAGCTATGACCCATGGGAGCTCATTATTTACCATGCAGCCAGGCCTGGAGTTCAGCCTCACGACTAAAGACACAGTCTCGCTCGTTTACACGTCATCCCTGACCTGTAAATAACCATGAAAGTGAATTAATGTGGTGCCATGGGGAACACGGCTGGAGCATGCGCCGTTAACACAGACGGGTTCTGTTTTACACGGGCTGTGGGAACGTACAGTGAGTGTTGTTGGAGAGCGTGTTAGTATGCAGCCGTTCGCTCTCATGGGTCCTGACAGTGCAGGGCTTGATTGAGTTAAGCTTAAGGGAGGATTGGAGAGACGTCGATAGCATGAACTGTCTCCATCTGGAGTGCTGTTAAAACATGCAGAATGCTGTGTCTGGCTTTGACTGTAATGAGGCTTTTTTATGGGTTTATGTCGAGCTCGATACTCAAACTGGGTGAATCATTATCATTTATTCTTTAATATTGCTCTTAAAAGCTGAGCGCATCTTCACTTTTTTGGTCAGCTGTGCACTCTTCTTGGCCTATATATATATATATATATATATATATGGTTCTAAAGTTTCACAGAAAAAAAAAAAACGTAAACTTTTGTAAACATGTAATGCATCTGTGAGCAGAAATGTGTATTTTTTTAACATCAAAGATACTGGCGAAAAATCAAGATGTAGAAGAAATGCTTAAAGTACAAGTTAAGAAGCATTTCAGCATGTGTTTTCGCTGTATGAGTGACCCTTGTCTTGGAACGAAAATCAAATCTCATGTGGCTAAAGAAATGGCATTTTATTGGTTTCTTCAAAGACTGCCCTTTTCATTCCAACAGATATTAAGTGAGTTATCTAAAACTGATAATTATATGTTGCCATATGGAAACACTGTACCATAGATTGTTAAAGTTGGTGTGATTTATCTTCTTGGAGTAAATTAATAATAATGTAAAAAATGAATTCATTTGTTTAAATAATTATTCTTTTTTTAGTCATTTTCAATGTGATGGCTATGTTATGCTTGGTGAATTTTATCAGTCATGGAATAAACAATTATGAATGTAAATGAGAATAGAACTTTGTTTTTATGAAAACACAATTTTCTTCTTAATTATTTAAAATGACACTTGATAAATTATTCAGTCTCATATTTATATGCATTTGGTTCATTTAGAGTGAAAAAAAAATCTGCAAAAAAAAAATCTGATATTTAAAAATAGTAAATAAATATAATTTCTATGATTGGCTATACAGACATAAATCCATATACAAAAATGTGAAAAAGAAACCTTTACAATATTTAATAAAGCTAAATATTTTATAAATAATATATATTTTATAATATAAAAATCAGGTAACACTTTATTTTAAGGTGTCCTTGTTACACATCACATGTACTTACTATTATAATAACAATTAATTATGCATAATTACATGCAAGTAACCCTAAAACAAACCCTAATCCTAACCCTAACCATTTAGTAAGTTTAGTAGTGTCAGTATTTAAATGTATAATTACACTGTAACAAGGAAAACAAAATAAAGTGTAACCAAAAATCACATTATATTTCTAATAGAACAAGTTTTTGAATTATATTTAGGCTCGTAAATCACTTTGTCTTTAGCACACTTCATCAAATGTTTTGGACACAAATGGTCCCCCTTTCATGGAATGACTTCATTGCTCATTTGCTTGAAAATCTGTGGTTCTTTCAACTTTGAAGTCCTTCTGATTGACTGTGAGCATGGACATTCAGTGTCACAAATATGCCAGTGCTCTGTGAAACCGAAGACTTGCTCCTGGAGAGCTCTGATTATGCTGGACCTGCAGAAAAAAAAAAAAGCATTTGAACTTTTCCAAAGGGAGGGGATTTGATTTCAATCTCTGGACTGATTTTTTGTAGCGGTGGGGGACTTAGATGAAAAACAAAACAAAACAAAACAAAACAACAACAACCAAGAAAACAGAAATCTATAATCAGATATACAAAGTGACATTTTGTTGCTCCAGCACTAAGCACTTAAACTGCGCCTACCAACCAGTCAAACTCTTCTCTTTCCACAATTCCTCACTGTTTCCTGAACAGCCTTAATTGAGATCACCTAGAGAGGAAACCACGAGTCCCAGTCACTAGCAATTAAAAATCACATTCATATTGTGCTGGCCTGCACATGGGCGTTTTAAAGAGTGTGATTTTCACTGGAGCGGCCCATCTGTTTGTGATTTCTATATTCGGGCCCTTTTTTCATATTTATTTAAATGTGGCCCATCATGAAAGGCTGGTGAATGAAACAATGTGGTAAAATGGCTTTTTGATCATACAAATAATCAAGCACTTGGCAGGATTTGCCTTTTTAAATAAATACCCGATTTGCAAAATATTAGCTTTTTTAAAAGTCTGTTTACTGTCCGAATGCCTCATGCCTAAACCGAGTAAGAAAACACAGAATCAATTATCACCGAATCAAACAGCCGCCTGATTAAGTAATGCATCTGACAGAGGCACTGACCACATTTCACAAATAAACCACACGTTTCTGCTAGGAATGCGTGGGAACGTGGGGCTGAACGGACTGGGCCCTGCTGCATTTGGGGCCCAGCTCTGTCAGGTAATTACCTTTGATCCGCCATCCGCTTAATAGCAAACCGTATTTGTATAAATGATCCCATTACTACATCCAAAGAAAGAGGGAAGACTAGAAAGCAAGCAAGCAGGGGGAAAAAAAACTCCATGTAATACAACACTCTCCTGGAGTCATGAAAATAGATTTTATCGCAGTCTCCGAGACATTTGGTTTTTATTTAGTGCCATAATGACGAATGCAATCTAAAAGTGGATGCATATGTCATCAGAGAGACATGTCATCAATGAGAAATTAAAGAAGACACTCGTGGGATTACATCTGGGCTAGATGTCAAAGGAGAAGGACCTTCTGGGAGCAATATGTTACGGAGCGTGTCCCGCCGACCTGAATTGTGCTGTAAAATAAGATTGATTCCGAGAGTCGTGTCCTAATGAACACCGCATGACAAACTCAAGCAAACACAAACCTGGCCAGTGAGTTTGGCAGCTGTCACTCCCAAAGAGATTTAGATTACAGTACAGACTGGGCTTGAACCAGCAACTGATTTAGATGAACTCGACTGGGCCAGTCTGGTTCCCTTTACAGGAAACTACTTCAGCACAGAGACCAGGAACTAGGAACATTCCACCATGGAACAAGGAGGTTCTTATGGTAACAGCTTCATCCTGCAGCTCATCCAGACATCCAGGACATTTAAATTGATCCTGGGTAGTGTTCAGTGACTGACATTTTAGCACCTGTGATCTCATCTGAAACTCGGTCAATCCAGATAGATGCTGGAATCTCCAACAGTGCAGAGAAGGTGAATATTTAAAATTAGGAATCTGAGACATTTGACATGTATAAAATTAATTAATAAATGTATTGTAAGTTAATAAAATAATGCTATCAAAGTGAGATATGTTATTAGTCTAATCGTAAGCCATGTGTTAACAATAACAACAACAACAACAGTGAATGAATGAATGAATGAATAAATAAATAAAGCCGCACATGTACCCAACACATATCATGTTACTATATATATTTTTTGATAGATATAGACAGATATTTATATGCATTTCTTTTAAATAATTTTCTATACTGTTATAAACATCTCACTGATTTACATAACAATCAGAATTTCATCTTACTTTTTGCCCATATAAGTATCACCAAATGCACCAGATTGCATATATATATATATATATATATATATATATATATATATATATATATATGTATACAGTGCCTTGCAGAAGTATTCAAACCCCTTCATTTTTTTCACGTTTTGTCATGTTGCAGCTTTATCTTAAACTGTATTAAATTACTTTTTTCCCCACAACAATCTACACTCCATACACCATAATGGCAAAGCAAAAACAGAACTGTCACAACTTTGTAAATTTATAAAAAATAAAAAATCTGAAATAAGTACGTTGCATAAGTATTCAAACCCTTAACTCAGTGCTTAGCTGAAGCACTTTTATAGCCTCAAGTCTTCTTTTGTTTGATGCGTCAAGCTTTGCTCATCAGCATTTGGCAATTATCTGCCATTCTTCACCTCACCTGTCCACCTCTCAAGCTCTGTCGGGTTGGATGGGGGCAGATGCACATTTTCAGGTTTCTCCAGAAATATTTGATTGGGTTCAAAGCCAGGCTGTGGCTGGGCCACTCACGGACATTCACAGAGTTGTCTATAAGCCACTCTTGCTGTGTGTTTAGGTTCATTGTCCTGTTGGAAGGTGAACCTTCTGCCCAGTTCTGAGGTTCTGAATGCTCTGGACTGGGTTTTCATTAAGGCTATCTCTATATTTTGGTGCACTGAGCTTGTCTTCTACTCTGATGTGTCCCTCAGTCCCTGCCGCTGAAAAACAGCCCAACAGCATAAGGCTGCTACCACCACATGGGAAGTCGTGGCCTAATGGTTAGAGAGTCGGACTTGTAATCGAAAGGTTGCGAGTTTGAGTCGCGGGCCGGCAGGAATTGTAGGTGGGGGGAGTGAATGTACAGCGCTCTCTCCACCCTCAATACCACGACTGAGGTGCCCTTGAGCTAGGCACCGAACCCCTAATTGCTCCCTGGGCGCTGGAGCAATGGCTGCCCACTGCTCTGTGCGTGCGTGTGTGCGTGCATTTGTTCACTACTCACTGTTGTGTGTGTGCACTTGGATGGGTTAAACGCAGAGGATCAATTTTGAGTATGGGTCACCATACTTGACAATACGTCATGACTTTCACACTTTACTTTTGGGATGGTACTCTGCAGGTGATGAGCAGAGCAGGTATCCTTTAAACATGATGCTTAGAATTGAGGTTCATCATACGAGAGAATATTGTTTCGCAGAGTCTGAGGGTCCTTTAGGTGCTTTTTTGCAAATTCCAAGTGGGTTTCTGTGTGTCTTCACTGAGGAGAAGATTGAGTCTGGCCACACTGACATAAAGCCCAGATCGGTGGAGTGTAGCAGTGATGTTTGTGCTTCTGTAGGTTTCTCCCATCTGCATATATGATCATAGAGCTCAACTAGAGTGACCATCAGCATCTTGGTCACCAGTCTAGACAAGGCCCTTCTCCATCAGTTGCTCAGTTTGGCCAGGAGGCCAGCTCTAGGAAGAGTTCTAGTTGTTTCAGACGTCTTCCATTATGGATAATGAAGGCTACATGATTCTGTGAACCTTCAGCGCAGCAGAATTTTTTATGAACTCTTCCCCAGATGTGAGGCTTGACGCAAACCTGTTTCTGAGCTCTACAGGCAGTTCTTTTGACCTCAAGTCTTGGTTTTTGCTCTGATATGCATTTTCAGCTGTTAGACCTTTTATTAAGATGTGTGTGCTGTTCCAAATCATACCCATTCAATTGAATTTGCCACAGGTTAACTTCACTCAAAGTGTAGTAACATCTACAAGCAATATGAATGCTCCTGAGCTAAATTTCAGCTGTCCCAGATAAGGGTTTGAATACTTATGCAATGGAATCATTTAAGTTTTTTTATGTATAATAAATTTGCAAAGATGTTAAAAACCTGTTATTTGCTTTGTCATTATGGTGTGTGGAGTGTAGATTGTTGTAGAAAAAAAGTAATTTAAAGCGGTTTAACGTAAGGCTGCAACATAACAAAACGTAAAAAAAAATGAAGGTTTAAATACTTCTGCAAGGCACTGTATATATATATATATATATATATATATAACTACTTCGGTCATACTTTATTCTCACTAACTAAAACTAAACTAAACCTAACTAAAACTAAAAACTATTACTTTTACCTCAATAAACTCCTAATTTGCTGGGATGAATTCAGGAATCCGAAGTCTGGTCACGCATAATAAGGCATTAATATGTGCTTTATAAATATTAATAAACACCCACTATGCTAGTACTATGCATGGTAATGAGCAACTAATTAATAGTGAGAATCAGTCCCTAAAGTGGTACGACTGCTTCAATCAAAATGCAGCTACTATTGGACAGAAGCATGCAGGAGAGACATGAGAGTGAGTAGGTGTTGGAATGTAGTTCAAGCTACCAGTTTGTGCCCGTCTGTAAGGGGACGCCGGCCTCCCCTCATTAATTACCCCGAGAGTTATTCACAGCGCTGCATGCTTGCTGTGCCTTCAGCACCTCGATCGCTGCAGAATCTGCCACTTACCCCAATAACTGGCTTCCATTAGCACCTGCTCTTTGACGTCATGTTTGATCACGGTGATCGCGCAATGACGGCTGTGTTTCATGGAGGGCACATGTGGCTTGGTGTTTGAGGTGCAGCTGTTTCCTAGTATGCGGAGGATATCTTCTGCCCTGTCAGCTTCACCTCCTGTAGTATGCAGCGATATAAATAAAAATCCAGAAGAAATAAACAACAGTGGTGGGTCCTTTCGAGGGGGAACAGAAGGTTGGATGGGAGACACGGTCAAGGCTGCAGAGGCCTTGTTTTAATTTACAAGTGCTCTGTGATACTAGGACAAATGAAATTCATCCACAAATGTTAGGCGTTTTGGAGGGTTTCAGTGGGAGGTTGTTTTTTGATACTGGCCCCAGCAGCTCCGGGAGAATCTGTCAAAGCAAGAGTCGATCCCGCCATGTGTGAGAAATAAATCAAGCCTTAAACAGACAGGTGGGAGTAATCAGCACTGCACATTAACCTGCAGGTCTTTCATAAAAGTCTGTATTTATTCACATCTGAGATTACTGTTTTATGAGATTGCTGTCTGATTTATGTGAAATAGACACTAGTGAACAGGATTAGCATGTCCCCAATGTTTCAATCAACAACTGAACTAAAATATTGACATTTCATTCAATGAAACTTTCACTTTTTCCTCCATTTCTGTGATCTGATAGAGTTTGGGTTCCTAGCCACAGTTGGCTTTTGTCTTGCTACGTTGGGGTCTGAAAGACAAAAGTGGTTTATAAATGAGTCTTTGAGTTGAGTTATTGCCCTGAAGGGGTTTCATTTTGTAATAATGATTGGTTGACTGTACATTATCCCACTTATTACACAGGTACTTAAATAATACATTTAAACATTATACAAACTAACAGTCAGATTTACTAAATGAAACAAGTCCATTTTACTCAAATACTACTAAAAGTTCATTGTAATGATAAACAACAACAACAACAAAAAGTTATGAGAACTCTATAACTGATTACATTAAGCAGAACTCAGATTAAATGAGTTACAGCAAATTTCATTTTCCCAGTATGCTTTGCTTTGGACTGTTAAAGGGGAGTACTCTGTAATAATGAGATTATATTGTTCTTTGATAATGCCAAATTAGAAGTTTTACTTTGAAGTGCATTGTTAAATAATCTTTTTTGTGCTTTAAAGTAGTTATTTTGATATGTTTGATATGCATTTTGTGTTGACTAATGTACTAAAGCACATTTTAAGTACATTTAAATATCAATATTACATTTAAAGTTAATACATTTTAAATGTACAAAATTGCAACTACATCATTACAAATGTGTTATTACAAAAATATTTAAATAAATAACATACTAGTTTCAATATAAATGACACTTATATTTCAGAAATGTATCAGTATGACTGCACTGACACCATCAGATGAGAACACAACTGAAATGAATTAAGTTGGATGATGGCACTGTTGTTTTCTGTAGAGCTAATTTATAGCTGAATCACATCTTGCAACAATGTCATTTGAACTGAATTGAATCAACACTTAACTGTTGAGCTAAATAATGAATAGCATTGCTGCCTTTTGTTAAACTGCTTATGAACTCATTTCAAACTGGATGAACTGAACCAGTGCTGAACTGACTTGAGCTGAATAATAATACTATTGTCTTTTACAGCTGAATTCCAGTAGAATCTGAATTGTCTCCATCGCTTAGTTTCCATAACTGATTGTATTATTTTCCTGTTTATCTCTCTGAAACTGCTTTGACACAATCTGTAGGCCTATTCAGGGTTTGAAATTAACACCCGCCACCCCACCAAAAGCGGGTAAAAATCAGCTGTGGTGGGTAACGTTGTCAAATCACTAGCCAAATTTGGTGGGTTACTTTTCGTAAATTATGTTAACTAATAAATTTTATGGGGAAGTTCATTTAAGACACATCTGAGTAGATTAAGCGCAAATACTGAACTCGTAACTCATCATAATATATTATATACAGCCTATTAATATCTATTCATGTATTAATATCTAGCTGACTTGAACATACTGTCACTATGCATTAAATAACAGCATGGTGAGCACACTGGTTTCCTTTGCATTGAAGCAATAACAAAAAGTCGAATAACGCCTGAAGACTCCATAGAAGAAATACAATAGAACCCATTATGATCAGTGATGCTGTCTACACTGGACGTGGCGCAGCGTGACACGACAAATCCCAGACAGTAAACTGATGCCTCTTTCTATTTATGATGTAATTTTCTGACATAAAATGCAATGATTTGCAGCGATCGGTTGATTTTACATGTAAAGTTGTTGACTAATGACATCAAATCTGGTCCACATTGCAGGTTAGTCTGTCCAAAAACTGTCCAATATAATGGGAAGAGGCACTCTGACTAACTATGTGATGTGACCAACCACAGTTTACATTGTTTATAGTGATATTTATGGCCTGTTTTTATATATTCTGTGATCAGAATTGCTGTTTGTGCAGAACTGGTATAAAAACAAGTCTTTTTTATTGTGTGATAATGACATGTTGACTATACATTATCCCACTTATTACACTTCTTTTCTTTTCTACTTTCTTCTCACTAGTTACTTATTACATTAGCATGCCCATTTATAACATGTTGACTGTTTATTAGTACTCATAAAGCACATCTTCTGCATGACCATAATCTACATCCATTATCAGGGGTGCACATAAGTGGTCCGCAGGTCCGCATGCGCGACCAAAATTAAAAATGCGCTGTGTAAATAAGTTCTGACAGTGCATTTGCGTACCGACATGGATGACAGCTGTTAATGCACAGTTACCATTTTAGATCGACAAACTGTACTGTATAAGATTTCTATTCAAACTGAAAGCATAATCTAGGCTACCCGCTGCCGTTTTCAAAGCAAAACTGTGACGTTTCATTCACTCACGCTCTTCCATCAGCAGCGCTAAACCTGGAAGAGCATATTACTAGCCGGCAAACCGCCAAAATAAAAGCTCGCTGATTTTACGTTTGAAAATGATGAAAATTAAAAATAAAATAAAAATAAAAATAAAAAATATTAGCATTTTATTTTTAAGTTTACTATAAAATAATTGTATTTGTATGTAATACTCCATTTTTATTTTAAAATAAAATAGTATTAGCACACTTGTTTATTTAGTTTATTTTATTTAAAAAAATATATTTAATATTATTATAATATATAATATTATCACTTTTATTAATTTATTTTTTATTGTTATATTTTACGGGTCACACTACATGCCGTGGCCCGTGTGAGGACCAAACCAAATCTCCAGGTTCTCATATGAGAACCAGGCTGAAAAAATTATGTTAACCCCTGTCCATAATCCTACCCAATACCTAAACTTAACAACTACCATACTAACTATTAATAAACAGCAAATTAGGAGTTTATTGAGGCAAAAGTCGTGGTTAATGGTTTGTTAATAGTGAGAATTGAAACTTAAAATAAAGTGAATAATGTACTAAAGCACATATTTAGTACATGTAAATATCGATATTACATTTAAAGTTAATACATTGTAAATGTATGAAATTGCAACTTCATTACAAATGTGTTATTACAAATATATTTAAATAAATTGCATACAAGTTTCAATATAAATGAAACTACAATGAAACTAAAAAGTTGCACCCTTACATCTGAAATTAGTGTAAAGCCAACCAATCAGATAAAACTGCAGAGTTTTAAGCCGTGTTTTGTGTGAAATGTGCAACAGATGGTGAGTGAATGGACTGTAGACAGACTGAAGCTGGAAGTAGATCTGTTTCCTTATCCTTCACTTTGACCTTTTGCAATGTAACCCACATTGAACAATCACTCAGTAGCATAATAAGAATGATATTTATTAACATTAAGCTACATCAGCAAGTCAACTATGAGGTGAAGTATGATCCAACTGATCTAATATACACACTCAGCATGCAGAAGACCACGTGCTGCCTGGCGAGCATGCGGAGCCCGCTGGGGCGCTCTGTGGGGGTATTGGGTGTCGTGTTGAATATGCAGCCTCCCTAACGACTTCAGAATCACAACTATTCCATAGCTATGGTGTCAGATGGCCAAAGGGGGTTGTGGGAACTTGTTGATGCATAGAAAGACCGGGCCAAAGTCTCTCTCTCTCTGGGTACCGTCAGCCTCGTCTTTCTCAGTGTAACTGATGAGCAATCCACACTCTCTTTCTGGGATATCAGTTTTACTGCAGGAGTAAAGATTTAGGGGAAGCAGGAAAACCTCCACGATCAGGTTTCCCACTCTGAACGTGATGGAGTGAGTGTGTGGAGGAGCTCATGGGTGAACTGGGACACTCCGTCCTTTTCCATAATTAGGGAAGCGATGAACTCATAATGAGGTGAATTTACAAGTGATGAAGCCGGCAGAAATAATGGCTGTCAATGACAGGGAGGACAACAGTGATCCTAGAGGATTATTTTCTTCAAACTTTATAGACTTAGTGGAGTTCTCAGTTATTTCATGAAAATATAAACTTTGTCACAGATGTTTCTCCTTAAAAAAGACACATAGGAGACAATTGTAAAGCAGATAAAGTAATGTGGAATGTTCGGATTTGGTGAATTTGATGAGAAAGGTTTGAGTTTATGTTGAAATCTCTGACTATTGATTGTTATTGGCGACTTTGGTATCTTGGCAAATTTAAGCACAGATGAAAATTGTTGACTTCTTTTCTGAAACATCAGAAATAAAAAAAAACCTGAGATTTTTGAGGCCTTTTTCTTAGAAGACAAATCATAGAAATAGAGATTCAAGCAGAAGTCTCAGTGTGCTCTTTTTTAAAAATATTATGATATTAAAGATATTTGTTTTTGCATTCCCTACAAATTGATATCAAATTGGAAAATTTGAGGACATTTTGAGAAACTGTTGATATCTTGAACTTTAAAGGAGACAAATGTGACATTTTGTAAAAAAAAAAAGAAAAAAAAGGGGGATTTCAATGGAGACGCGTGAGATTTTTTTCAGAAAAGTAAGCCAAAGTCTTGGTGATGCTTTACGTAAGGCCTTTAATATAAAGTGTAAATTAAAGGGTATGATGCATTATAATTATTCATAATGTGCATTGTGATACATATAACGGAATTTAAAATGCGTAGTATAACAATGAATTGATAAGTGTTATAACGTGTTTATAACTAAGTGTTATAAAACGTTATAAGTGTTATAACTGTGGCTACAGTTATTCATGAGATTGTACAATGCATTATAAGGTGTATTACAAGGCATAATTAATGAATTAAAACTACTTTTATAATGCATTATACATAAAGGCTTTAAGTAAAGGGTTACCAAAGTCTTCTATTGGTCTTAAATCTCATTGCTGTCTAGGTAAATTGGTATATTTGAGAATTCTTAAGAATGAAGAATTTATTATTTTACTTTTCTGTAGGCTGGTATCATTTAAATTTTTAGCTTAAGACATTGTTGAGATTTTTTTCATGAATCTCTAGATGGGATATATACACTATATTGCCAAAAGTATTGGGTCGCCCCCTTCTAATGAACAGGTTTGACTACTTTAGTAATTTCTATGAGTATAAATCTTAATGTTAAAGCATATAATGATATTCTAGGAAATTGTGTGCTTCTAAATTTATAGCAACAGTTTGGACAGGACCCTTTTCTATTCTAAC
>JAFVLL020032115.1:0-10650 GCA_021397915.2 Tor tambroides | reverse complement strand
CTTTTTTTTTTTTTTTTTTTTTTTTTGCAGCTTGCCCGGCACAACAAAATGCTCCTCACACTGCTTAAACCACAAAAGAAGACAAAAGAGGAAGGAGAGGAAAGCATCTCTTCCATGGTAACTTGTGAATTTTACTTTTTAGACTAGGAGAAAATTTTCAATATTTCCTAGAACATACATACATACATAAGACATTACATTTTCTGTTTTTGAGTTTTTTGCTTGTTTATTGCAGCTCACCTTGAACAAGCAGCAGGAGGAGCAACAGGAGGATCCATTAGAGTTCTATGACCGTCAAACGGCTCAGATTGAGGTAATAAAAATAGATTATTATTTTCTCTTTGTGTGTTGTAGTCTATGCTCTTCTTGTAATTTCTGCTCTACTAATGTCTCCAAATATAATATAAAGTAACTATTGTGGCTAATGTGATTTAAAATTAATCTGTAATTATGAGAAGTTGTGAAATAATTTCCGTTGGCATGTCACATGCAGATTGTGCGGGAGGACCGTAGCATGGAGCAGATAGTGTTTCCTGTTCACATCATCTGTGAGTTCCTGATGGAGGAGTCAAAGGTCCGTGTGTTTACCACCACAGAGCAGGACGAGCAGGGCAGCAAAGTCACACACTTCTTCGATCAGACCTCTTTCCTGCACAATGAAATGGAATGGCAAAAAAAACTTCGAAGTATGTATTGGGCCTAGGGTGCTGTGGCTTAGTGAGTTCAAACTGTCCTTAATACAGGTTTATTGTGATGTTTGTGTATTTTAGGCATGCCAGTGCTGTACTGGTTCTCTCGTCGAATGTCTCTCTGGGGCACCATATCATTCAATCTGGCTGTGTTCATCAATCTTATCATCGCTTTGTTCTACCCACATGACTCTGGTCATTCTGGTATGTTAATGTGTGCATTATCTGTTGGTAACTTTAGTGTATTAATTGTACAAATGCTACATTTAACATCCATTTTAAAGCACACAATTATGGACCAACAGTTGGCTTCCTAAATTGCTTTTCAATGTAGTTTTAACAGTCCCTTGTGCTTCCAGGTAGTATAGACACTTCGTTGCTGCTTATGCTGTTCTGGTGCTTTGCTGGACTGGCTGTTTTGGGCCTGTTATCCAAACGCTATGGGTTCCAGTCTCTCACTGTTGCCATCACCCTGCGCTGCATCTATCACTTCGGCATCGGGCCAACTCTCATCCTGCTGGGGGCTCTCAATGTAAGTCTTACATACCTTAATACTGTATGTTTGCTTTAATATAAAACGAATGAGTTTAATTCAAAATTTCTCTTTTTAACAGCTGATCAATAAGATAGTGTTCGTGGTGAGCTTTGTGGGGAACAATGGCACCTTCATCATGGGCTATAAAGCAATGGTGATGGATGTAGAGTTCCTGTACCACCTGGCCTATGTGTTAACCAGCACGCTGGGGCTTTTTGTCCACGAGCTCTTCTACAGCATATTGGTGGGTGTTAAAAACTTTATTTAACCACTCTTACGCTACCTACTGATTAAAGTTTTTTTTTGTTGTTGTTGTTTTTATTAAAAAAAAATTTTTTTTAAAAGAAATTAATACTTTAATTCAGCAAGGATGCATCAAAATGTTACATGGTTGCAAAACATTTCAAATAAATGCTGTTCTTTTTAAATTTCTATACGTAAAATATCCTGAAACAATGCAGTTTACACCAAAATATTAAGCCGTATAGCTGTTTTTACATTGATTTTACACTACATTCAACATATTAGTA
This sequence comes from Tor tambroides, assembly GCA_021397915.2. NCBI lineage: Eukaryota > Metazoa > Chordata > Actinopteri > Cypriniformes > Cyprinidae > Tor > Tor tambroides. Next base: position 8,896 of record JAFVLL020032115.1, on the reverse strand, counting down.
ATAACAAAAATTGTTTCTTGAGTACCAAATCAGCATATTAGAATAATTTCTGAAGGGTTCAATTCAGCTTTGACATCACAGGAATAAATGAGATTTTAAAATATATTAAAATAGAAAAACAATTGTAATATCACAATATTGTTGTTTTTACTGCGTTTTGATCAAATAAATCTAGCCTTGGTGAGATTTCTTCCAAAAACATTTAAAAATCGACAAATAGACCCCAAGCTTTTGTACGGTAATGTATACTGTAGCTTTTTCTGGTTTACTTTTTGCATTTCTTCAATGTTTTAATCCTCACTATTGTAAATCCGCCACAAAACTTTTGCCAAGCACCAAATGCCATTAAAATAATTTTTGGTGAATGAATAAAACGGAGACACCGTACTTGCCAGTGAAAACATATTGTTTTTTAAACAAATTGAGAAACTTTGACATGATTCTGTATGACTGAAAGACATAATCTAATCATTTCTCACTTCTCTTTTGCCTCCTTCAGCTGTTTGATCTGATCTACCGTGAGGAGACGCTCTTTAATGTCATCAAGAGTGTGACACGTAATGGCCGCTCTATTCTCCTCACTGCTGTCTTGGCCATCATCCTAGTCTACCTCTTCTCCATCGTGGGTTTTCTCTTCCTCAGGAATGACTTCATCATGGAAGTGGACCGGCTTGCTAGCCTAGAGACAGGTAAATTGCATACACCTCTGTTCATCTTTACTGGTGAATGACAACCCCATCTGAATAGTTTTTTGCAGATCATCAAATCCAGCATTCATGATAAATTTGAATTACAGCATACCATTTATTATTTATTTATGCCATTTTGACTGACCTAATGGTGTTTTTTTTTTTTTTTTTTCCTATAAGCAGGTTCAGATAACTCTGTGAGCAGCTGCAGTGCTGATGGAGTGGAGTGCACAGAGGAAACTGGGTTGGTTGCACAATCAGAGGGTGAGTTCAGCATTAAAAGCAATATTTATTATTACTGTATTGGCATCAGAACACAGCTGTGAATGGTTTTTTTAATGTTTCGGTAGAAGAAGAGGACAACACAGAGAGAGCATGCGACACTCTTCTAATGTGTATTGTTACGGTGCTGAATCATGGGCTGAGGAATGGAGGCGGTGTCGGAGATGTCCTGCGCAAACCCTCTAAGAATGTATGGAGACCCACAATCATATAAAAATGTGCACATATATGAATACAAAACTTTACCAAACTGATATAATGTTGTTTAACTTACAGGAGCCTTTGTTCCCTGCTCGTGTGGTGTATGACCTTCTCTTCTACTTCATTGTCATCATCATTGTTCTCAACTTGATTTTTGGTGTGATTATTGACACCTTTGCTGACCTGCGTAGTGAAAAACAAAAGAAAGAGGAGATACTGAAGACCACCTGTTTCATTTGTGGTATGAAATCAGATTTAAATATATTTTAAAGTGTTTATTCTTGTCATGGCAAAGCTGAATTTTCAGAATGATTACTCCTCTTTAGTGTCACATGAACTTTCAGAAATCGTTCTAACGTGCTGATTTGCTGCTCAAAAACATTTCTTATTATTATCAGTATTGAAATCAGTTGTGCTGCTTAGTATTTTGTGGAAACTTTTTTTAGTAGATAGAAAGTAAAAGGCATTTATTTGAAATACGTTATTTTTGTAACAATATTAATGCATTTACTGTCATTTTTAATACATATAATGCATCCTTGCAGAATAAAAGTATTGTTTTTTTAATCTTACTGACCCCAAACTTTTAAATTTGAATTTGCATTGATCTTATTTTTGACAATTAAGCACATTTTCCACAATGTTTACTGCAATGCAAAACTGATTTTTATGATATTCTCATCATTGTAATTTTTAAAAATATACAAACGTAATGTTCCTTAATATAGGCTTTATTTTATTTTTGCTATATATATATATATATATATATATATATATATATATATAAAACAGGCTCTATGACAGTCAAATATAAATAATCAGAGAATATTACAGAAAGAAATTGATCTGTATTTGTATTTCAACAGGTCTCGAGAGGGACAAGTTTGATAATAAGACTGTATCATTCGAGGAACACATTAAATTTGAGCATAACATCTGGCACTACCTCTATTTCATTGTGCTGGTACGGGAGAAAAACAAGACAGATTACACTGGCCCAGAGAGCTATGTGGCCCACATGATAAAGGTAAAAAAAAATGAATTCCAGCAGATCGGATACTGGTCACATTCTATATAATAACAGCAGTTACCAGTGTTATTTCTATGGAAGCCTGTTTCCACCACTGAATAGAAAAATTAAAAAAGGTAATTGCAACTTTTTATCTCACAATTGACTTTTTTTTTCTCACAATTGCAAGTTTACATCTTGCAGTTCTGACTTTTTTTCTCAGAACTAAGAGATATAAACTCACAATTGCGAGATGTAAAGTCAGAATTGTGGGATATAACTCATAATTGCGAGAGAACTTTTTTCTCGCAATTGCGAGTATCTTGCAATTCTGACTTTTTTCTCGCAATTGCAAGTTTGTATCTTGCAATTCTGACTTTATTTCTCGCAATTGTGAGTTTGTATCTCGCAATTCTGACATTTTTCTCAGAATTTTGAGATATAAACTTGCAATTGCGAGTTATAAAGTCCAGTTCTGAGGGGAAAAAAAGACTGATATGTTCTCAGAATTGCGAGTTTATATCTCACAATTTTGACTTAACTCGCAATTGTGTTTATATCACACAATTCTGACTACATTTCTCAGAACTGCAAGTTTATATCTTGCAACCTTATAACTCCCAATTGCGAGTTTATATCATGCAATTCTGAGAAAAAAGTCAGAATTGCGAGTATATATCTCGCAATTCTGACTACATTTCTCACAATTGCAAGTTTATATCTCACAATTCTGAGAAAAAAGTCAGAATTGCAAGATGTAAACTCACAATTGCGAGAAATAAAGTCAGAATTGCGAGATACAAACTTGCAATTGCGAGAAAAAAGTCAGAATTGCAAGATGTAAACTCGCAATTGTGAGAAAAGAAGTCAGAATTGTGAGATAAAAAGTTGCAACAACCTTTTAAAAACATTTTTTATTCAGTGGCGGAAACGGGCTTCCATATATTTCAATGTTATTTATATGCTATTATTTATTAATACTTGGAATAGGCTTTTTTTGGATTTTCAGCTTTCATTTTAATTTTGATAAAGTTTTAGTTATTTTGTTATTTCTATAGTATTTCTATTTAGCTTTAATTTATTTAATTCATTCTTGGTTCACCTTGCAATGGGTTTTGATTGAGTCTTCTTGACATCTCTTGTTAGAATAAGAACCTGGATTGGTTCCCACGCATGCAGGCCATGTCTCTGGTTGTAACTGAAGGAGATGGAGAACAGAATGAGATGAGGAACCTGCAGGATCGTCTCACCTCCACCATGAAAGTGGTCACGCAACTCACAAGCCAGTTAACAGAGCTGAAAGAACAGGTACATTTATCAACGTCAGGAATGTTTGTCCAGCATTAATAATGTTGGTACATTAAAATAAATTCATTTCTCAGAGTTTAGATTCTCAAGTATGTAAAATAACGTTTGTGTATTTGTTTATTTAGATGACCGAGCAGAGAAAGAGACGGCAGAGGATGGATTTTGTGGATGTTCAGTCTGGCTCAAACCCTGGGATGCCTATGCCTCCTAGTGCTGCTGGAGGAAATCTTCAGGTCATCAAGGCCTAACTTCTCCAATTAACCTTGCACTGACTTTATAGAAGCAATAATGTAATCCTGTGATGCTGGTGTACTTCCCACTGTGGAAAAGTTGCGTTCAATGGATAGACGGATTGGATCTACATTCCCACAGAAGCACTACTGACTAAATAGTCATTCTTTGAGGGGCCTTTGATTACCTGAATGATTTTAGTATGCACAAATTTTATATATTCAAAGTATGTAAATTTTTTTTATTTCATTTTTTTTAAGAGCAGCTTTTGGTTAAGATATTCAAAAGCTTCTTTTCAAAACTCTTGTTGGATGTATAGATAAATATAGCATTACTGTAAGTGAGGCTGATGTGTTTTTAGATAGATAATGAGTAATTGTAGGGTAATACAGTCAGATGGTTTGTTTTAAAGGGATCATATGATGCGATTTCAAGTTTTCCTTTTTCTTTGGAGTGTTACAAGCTGTTCATGCATAGATAAGATCCCTGAAGTTGCAAAGACTAAAGTCTCAAAACCAAAGAGATATTCTTTATAAAAGTTAAGACTCTGCCACGCCCCCCTAAAACGGCTCGTTCAAACACGCCCCCACATGTCTACGTCACGATGTGGGGAGATTTTCATAACACCGCCCAAACGTATACGCAACGAAAGAAGGCGGAACTATTATTCTCGTTGTAGTATTGTTGCTGCCGCCGGCGCCATGTCCTGGAGACGCTGTGTCATTGTAAAAGCGAAACTACTTTGTTTGGGCCTCCAAAAGAGGACACAACTAGAAATCAGTGGTTAAGTTGTATTTACAACACTGTCCCAGAGTAATGCAAATATTCGACTGTGCGCAGCACATTTTACGGAGGACTATTTCCTGAACTTGGAAGCTACAATGCCAGCTGTGCACAAAGGCTGTTTCTATAAAGTGGGACAATTCCAACTTTGCAAGGACAGTCTGGTGCTTCTGACTCACAGCCTATAAGTACATTTCTGCTACTGACAATTCAAACGCGAGTTTTGAGCAGTGTAGAGTAGTGCTTGTTGTTTGTCGTTTCTCAGATCACATATGCAGACATGGTAATGTTTACGCAGCGTAAAAAGACAGTATAAGTCATTATAATCAGTAATTATGTCCCCACTGGATGCAACAAATGCCTCGTTTGTAATGGGTTTTATTGTTTTTGTGTGGTCGCGCCTTGAAACGCCATCACAATACGGTGAGGGGCGTAACATTTCCGTCTCACGCGTGAGGTATTCGGCCAATCACAACGCACTGGATAGCTGGCCAATCAGAGCACGCCTCGCTTCCCTCTTTTTTTAATTAATTATTTTTTATTAATGCTCAAAAATCAAGAACAAGACACATAGAATAATACAACCGTCAACATAAAAATGATAAACAATAATAAAAAGTAGAAGCAGATAAAGAACAGGAAAAAAAGAAGGGGTGTTTAATACATTACAAACTGAAAAAATAAAATTGAGATTTACATGTTATTAAAGAAAGGAAAAGAGTTACAGACAGATAAAGTTTTTTTAAGGCTTTTTTGTTCTTAGAGAACTGGATTAATGAAAGGTATTGCTTAAATTCTTTTATGAAAACAAAAAAAGAAGGTCTAGAGTTTGAATATTTGCATCTGTGAATGTGAAATTTTGAAAGAAGCAAAATCAGATTCACTAGGCTACATAAAAACTGTTTCCTTTTAGACTGTTCATACTCACGCCTCGCTTCTCAGAACGATGAGCTTTGTAAAAATCGACGCGTTTCAGAAAGGCGGGGCTTAGAGGAGCAACAATAATGTGCAGTATATGGAAAATAATGTTTTTTGAACTTTAAACCACATAAACACATTGCATTACACCAAATACACAAAATAATGTTCTTTTTAGCAACATCATATGACCCCTTTAATGTGCACTGATGAGACTGCACATGCTGTATTTATAGGGATAGTCATGATGCACTGGCTTGATATGATTGTGAGTTGATTTGGGAAACATGAAGGGGAATATCGTGACTTATGATGAACTAGGAGATGCTAACATGTCACTATAATATAGTTGAATCTGGGGAGTATAAATGGCATAATGTATAGAAGTGTTTAAAGTTACAGCTTTAATTTAAAAGTCAAAGTGCCTAAAAATGATTTAAAAAGAACATAACTTTTGCTCAGGAAAATAACACGTTCCTTATTTATCTATCTATCATAAAAATACACAGTCTTAAGTGAGGACATGTTGACCGTGGTTTTAATAGACGTAACGCATGTATATCTATGTATGTGTCTATTTAATTATTTATTGTAAGATCAGGACTAAGGTGTAAGTCAATTGCATTTTTTATGGCCACAAAAAGAATGCTGGAACATACTTATATTTTGCCTTTGTTATTAACAGCCAGTGTGTAATTAATCAGTACTACTGACATCAAATAATCATCAGTTTATTGCTATTATTGCTCATATGTTGATATGAAGTGCCTCACCAATTTTGCACAAAAGACAAAATAAAACATTTGGTTATTTGACGTCTTGTATTAGTAAACATTAACAGACATTGTTACAATGTTACTATAATAAAATGTTACAAAAATCAATAGCAATTTGATTTAATTTGCAAGGACTTTTTATTCGTTTCAAAAGAAATTAAATGATATCTTCTAAATTAAAGTACACAGTCGCGTGAATAATAGTGCAGTCTGTCCATTGATTTGACATGTGTCAGATTACGTCCCCCTGTCACGCACAATTCACAGTATTTAGGGTGTGAGTGGAGTGACTGACGGGCTCAATTCCTTCGCTGTTAGTTTGAGCGTCGGGTGCCTTCAGAAGTTCGTCCTCAGTGCAGGTCAACAGGTAGGCTAATGTTTTTCATAATATTACGCAATATTTAAATTTGAACAATGTGTATCAAGTAAATTTACAACGAATAGGCTGTAAATTAATACAGGTAAGACGTCACTGTGGAAATGGGAATTGCAGTTATGTAAATTAAGCTAGATTATTCCAACAGAGAGAAGATAAGTCTCAGAAATAAGGCTAACGTCATTTTGTCAAACTTCTTTTGTTTTATAGAAATATAGAAAGAGTTTCTTTTCTGATCCTTTGCTGATGCTGAAAAGTGATGTTTAATGAACCTCAAACCACATGAATAGTCAACAGAAAAACCATCTCACTACCACAACTATTAGACCTCTGAAAGATATAGCCTATAGGAATTTGTGTGTGTATTTATTATAAATTATAACATATAATAATATTAAATATAATATATTATAATATATAATAGTTTGTTATTATTGTTGTTGTTGTGTTGTTGTTATTATAGGTCTATTAACAACAATGTCATCTTTAGCTACTGTAATATAAGTGGAATTACTTTCAGTTTACCCTTTCGAAAATTCACTACGCAACGTTTTTGTTGGCCATTAATAATACTTTTTACGTTTATACGTTTTATAGGGTTGATACTTTTCGGTAAATTTGATCTAACCTTTATCAATGTAAATGGCGTCAGTGTTTTAACTTTGGGAAGTGCTGAGGAAAGCGAGAGTCTGCGGGTTCCAGATAAAGCGCGGTATCGGCCGCGCCCGGGTGAACGGCGCGCCCTGAACCCCACTGCTCGAAATTTAGATTAGGGTCACTTTAGAGGCTCTTTAAGGACTTAATTATTAATATTATGTAACCTAATAATTATTTCAGCCTGGCATCTTTCTCATAAATCTATGCTTGACAATGTTGTTACATTATGGAAAAGTATGTTTCATGTATCATTTTGAAAAAACTCATCCTCTGACCATCTTTTCCGTTGTTTACAGCTGTTAAAATCATGTCTGCCTTTCTGCATCGCTGCCCATTCTTGAAGTCCACTCCAGGCCCTTCTCTAAGGAATGTGGCAGCTTACTTTGGATTGGCTGACCGATGTCCAATCATTGTCCGCCAGATCTCTGTAAAAGCCACCCAGTCCTCTGAGGGAAAAGGTAATGCTGTTATTTTTGTATTTCCATTATTACGGTAAGGTAATATGGCCAGGTAAAATACGACTAAAAAATTCCATATTTTTATAATTATAATCTCAATGACACCAAATATTGTGAGTCAGTAGTCAGCACCTTAGATTATTTTCATATATTGTTTATATTCATGTGCTTATTGTGTTCAGGCCTTCTCCCTCATAAGGAGCCAAAGCGACAGTTGGCGACCACAGCCGCTCAGGTGGCAATCTCCATATCCCAGAGCTGTCCCTTCGTTTCCTCTAAGATTGGACTAGTTAAGGCCAGTCCACAAGTGCAGGAGGATGTCCAGCCCAATCTTGAGAATCAAGACACCTCTGGTAAAACAATCTCTCTCAGTATGATAGATTCATGGACTGTGAATATGTATAGAAACAGTATACCTGTAATGTTTATATATATATATATATATATATATATATTGCTTGAGAAGCAGATATCATCTAGCTGACTGGCTGATATGTTGCAGCAGCGGTCTCTTTTTTTTACCACCACAGTATAAGTTCACTGCTGAAGATGCTCTTTTTTCTGAGCAGTGTATCATGCAGGGGTTGGATGCATTTTACATAATAACACCCAGCCCAGAGGACATTCTCCTCTCTGCAATTTGCACCATTTAAGTCCAATTTGAGAGACTCCTCAGCTGTGAATAGTAAGCAGATGATGACTCAGACTGCTGATGTAACAAAAGCTAGTCTTCAGACAATCACATTCTGGATGAAACTTCACAAAGCTGCATGTGTACTAGAAAACAACATCTAATGGGAAAATTGTAGTTTTTGGGTTTCATAGCCATCACGGTTTGACAGTTAATGTGCGTAGCCTGTAATTTAAAGAAAATATATGACTTAAACAATGGCATTAAATACAAAACACTTTTATTTTTACTCTGTTTTCACACTGAAACAAAGCGAAAATCCTGAATTTTGTGTTTGTTTGAGGAATTTCTGACACATCAATGCCCTTTTTCTTCAGGCTTGATGAGCTCACTGTTCAGTGGCTTGCAAAGTCATCAGTCCACTGGTCCTACACACCTTCTTCAAGACAACTGTAGTGAGTTTGACTGCATTTTTCTTAATGATTGTAACGAGGAGTCCACTGAAGGCAAGCGTAGTATGAACCCAAGTGCAGTTTATTTACAATGTGAAATCCAAACATCCAAACAGAATCCAAAC